>RQTK01001106.1:4984-18976 GCA_003991915.1 Elysia chlorotica
TGGTCAAGTCACGTTTACTCGTCAATGATTGGAGACTTACCCACTCTCGTGTAAAGAAACAACTGCTGTGCTACTCTGATTTTATTAGGGGCGGGTCCTAATTAGGGAGAGGGGTTAAGCTCCGCCTTTTGACATTCCAAAATTATTGCTATTTTTAGATAAGCTAGATTCGCCCTCTAGAGCCGTCGGATCCGACGGGCATCCACCACTTCAACTAGATATTTACCAATAGGGTTTTCACCCTTTACATTTTCTCTGTCAGAAGGTCGGTTAAAGCTGTCTTTTTTGAGAGAGAGAGAGAGAGAGAGAGAGAGAGAGAGAGAGAGAGAGAGAGAGAGAGAGACAGAGAGAGAGAGAGCAAGAGAGAGACATCGAGAAAGAGAGAGAAAAAGAGAGAGATATCGACAGACGGACAGAAACACAGAGACACAGGCGTAGACTCCACTGTTAACGTTATTCATAAATGTTTAGACATTACATTAATTTCGCAACAATGTGAGAAGAGAGGGGTAAATAGAAAAAGAGGAGAGGTAAACGTACTGACAGATAGACAGACAGACAGACAGACAGACAGTCAGACGAACGCAGAGATTTCTTCAAACAGAAAGGAAACATTAGGTATAAGTTATAATTTAGTAACAATAGATGGTTTTATGTAACAAGTGGCATCGATAATTAACTGTAAATAATTTTTTTTAAAACATCGTGAAAAAGGAAGAGGTAGAGATAGAAAGGGGGATAATAGAGAATGGAGAGAAAGGGAGACAATTATTGTAGATGGCTTTTGCTGTTTGTAGACTCAATATAAAATATTAAACTTTTCTCTTGAAATACATCTGTAAATACATACACAATATAGCCTATAACATATATAGTGCTGGTGTTAGACGTTTAAAAACAAAACAAAGAATCTATAACTTTCAAAAATGAATCTAATCCAGCACCAACACCTCTTTATCTTTGCCTCTGTGTCTGTATCTCTCGCTGTCTACCTGAAGCTTTCTGCTCTGTATGCTTGTATCCGCCTTTTTGGCTCTCTCTCCTCTCTCTTGTTCTCCCTCTCTCTATCTCATTGCCTCTCTCTATCTATCTGCATCCCTCTCAGTGTCTTTATATCTCTCTAGCTTTCCGTCTCTGCCTCAAAATGTATGTCAGTCTGCCGGTCTGTCTGTCTGTACTCTCTCTCTCTCTCTCTCTCTCTCTCTCATTACCTCTCTCTCTCTCGCCTTTCAATCTACCTATCTTACAAGATATCTATAAATCTAATCAAGGTGTATGTAATCTGGCAAGCGCTTTACCTGCTGTTATTGTTTTTTTTTTAATCTACTCACTCAAAATCTTTCTCTCTTTCTTTTTCTATCTGGCTCTCTCTTTTTTTCTTTTGAATCTGTCTATATTACTGCCTATCTATAACTTTAATTAAGATGAATGCCATATATATACAGAAACGGAGCATTTTATGGGGCTTTCTACATGAGAGTGTGTTATAGGGCATCATATTTAGTGGGGCATTTTGTATATATATATACTTATAAAAAAAATATGCCCCGCAACAGAATCTGATATATGACTCACAAAAATGTTTGACATCGAAATTAAAGGATACCCCGCAAAATACAATATATGCGCCACAAACGGTTATATTTTGTATTTGCTAAATACAACTTGAATTTTTATTTATTGTCACAGTTTCATTTTGTTCTGAAACTCGATTGCATTTTTGGGACCGTTACTGTATTGGTTTAATTTAGTAATCAAAGTAGGATATTTATACCCATACTTTTTGTTATGCTTCATGTTGTTACGCTTCATTTTTATGCCACGACGTATAACACCATTAAGACCCTACACAGTTAAGACAAAAAATATTTTCTCTTAATGAAGGACAGGATAAACCCCCTCAAAGACCAACATTTTTCACCAAATTTTGTATGCCAGGTTTTTGCCCATTACAAAACTTTATTTATTTCTGGACATTTTGGTGAAAAAATTATGTTGATAGAATGATTGAAACATTTTTTTTAATTTTTCAAATCATCAAGTTATCAAATTTTCAAACCGGAAGTGGTTTGTTTGGCATAGCAACCAAATATAATGCACCCCATGGAGATGAATTGTGGCTTTTATTTTGCTTGTCTGGCAATGAAACAATCAAAGGAAGTTAGAGAAGTGAAAGTAGAAGTTCATTTGATCAGTTCTTTGAGCTTGCATGCACGTTTTACTGATTGAAAGCACTCACATAAATTGAATAATTATCAACAAATTTCAATCTGATGTAGATTTTTTGTAGACTTAGACCTAGATCTAGATCTGTTTTAGTAGTTGAACTAGATCTGTCGGAATTGAAAAACTTGAATGTTGCGGCCACGTTAAAAAAAAGAATGGGAAAGAGATTATTGGACAAAATTAATCAGAGTAAGGGAAAGGTGTATCAGCATGGTAATAAGAAAGTGAAAGGTTTTGGTGGTGCAGGAAAGTTGACAAAAGGAGCAGTAAAGAGGATTCAGGGCCATTATGGGGGAGCAATAAGAAACAATGTTGGCAGTCTTGATAAGATGAAAGCAGCTATTTGGGCAATTTGGCATCACAGGAATGGGGATCATGACAAATGTAGTGGCTTTAGTTGGTGTGATAAATCTGATAAGAATAAGCTGCCTAGTTTTGTAATGGAGGAAATTAAAAGTGTTTTTGAGGATTTGTCAGCCGACACATTGTTGCGAAAATGTTTACATGGGGGGACGCAAAATGCCAATGAAAGTTATCATCATTTAGTGTGGGATAGGTGTCCAAAGGCAGTGTTTGTGCGCAGGGATAGGTTAGAAATAACTGTTTTTGATGCTACAATTGTGTACAATGAGGGGGAATCAGGGCGGCTTGATGTGTTTAGAAAGTTAAGTTTGTCTGTAGGCAGGTTTAAAAAACAAGGATTTCAGAATTTGGATTTACGCCGCGTCAAGTCAGCTGAAAATCAGAAAAAAACAATAACTAAAGAAAAAAGAGCTAGGAAAACTATTAGAAAAGCTGAGGAAGACTTTGGGGATGATGACTATGAAGCAGGAGCCTTTTAAACACAATAAGACTTGAGTTTTTGTTAAATATTTACTTTTTTGCCTTTTTCTCCATTTTTCCATTTTCACACTTTTTCCTTCAGTTTGTCCCAGATTTCTCAAAAACTATTAAAGATAATTGTCTGAAATTTGGTACCAACATAGAACACGATAGGGCACATAAGGTGAAGTAGAATTAAGCATGTATCTTTAATACTTTTATTTTACATAATTATCTGTTACCCCTACCCCTAAACTTTTTGTGTCCGACTGCCATTTTCAGATTAAATGACCATAAAATCAAAACTAATGATGCAATATACAAAATTATAAGACAAAATCTTTAAAATGACCTAAGTAATGCACCTGTCAAATTTCATATGAATATCTTTAACACTTTGAGAGAAATCTTGGCCACAAAATTAACCATTTTTAGTGTCCGAGGCCCTAAAACAGCATTTTTTTCACCTCAATCAATGTAAAGTAGTCCAAAGCGATCAAAATATTGTTTCTTATGTATACCCCATAGAGGTAAACCATTTTTACACCAAAAAGCAAATATTTACATTTGGGGGTTTATCATGACCGTTGAGATGCATTTATGCAGACCCCACAACCAAACTATTTGATGCATTGCAAGTTTTGCGCTATGTGAATATCTTGCGACTTTTAAAGTCATTTTTCATAACTTTAAACACTCATCTATGATATTTACATTAACCTTGATATACAAAAATGCGCTATAATAGTTTGGCAATATTAATCTGTAATAAAAAGACGCTATTATTTTGTATTCATTGCTCAACACCCAAGTTTCGACGAGTGTGTCGTTATGAAAGATTTCGTTAAAATATTGATACTGTCATCTTAAGAAAAGATAAAATCAGGGATTTTTTACACAGGCATCCATTAATTCAAATACGTTAAAAAAGAAACGCTATGTTCAAATTCATTGCCTTTATTTCACAAACCTTTTGAACTCATGGTACAATACTAATACTATTAAATTGGTTTTAAATGTTTAATCATATTTTCAACAAAGTAAATTTTTGCACAGTACGGATCAATTCGCAATCTAAATGTCATTCTATAACAAGAAATACAATACATTTTTAATGATTAAAACAAAAGATAAGTTAGATTGCAACAGTTTTTGAGTGCATTTGCAAGACCCTTTTAGAAGGATGTATAAAAAGAAAATACGCGATTATGTTGATATAATGTTAGTTAACTCTTTTTATTTTAAAAGTAGATCTTTAATTAAGAGTATACAAAGAAGATGCATATATAAGTACAGCTAGCACCATCATTGTGGTTTGGCCATCTGCTCAGTGTCAACTCTCCACATCCGTTTTGCAAAACCTGTGTCAAATACGAAATATAAGAATTGTAATGTACTTCCCAATATACATGTACTTTATCTTACAACCTTTGTAATTTTTATTGTAGTTGATGTTTTTGCTCAGTGTCAACTCTCCACATCCGTTTTGCAAAACCTGTGTCAAATACGAAATAATAGAATTATAATGTACTTCCCAAAATAAATGTAATTTATCTTAAAAAAATTGTATAAATTATTAAAAATAAAACTTTAAAAATTCAAAAGCAACTACTAAAGATATAATTAAATTCAATATATCCTTTTAAAACACACTGCAACTATTATTATTGTAGTTGATGTTTTCCAGTGCTTCTTCTAGTCTCTAATACTGATTAGAAAGTGTACAAATCTCATCCAAAATAAGCAGTGTTATTCTGGTTTGAATGAGTATTACCTGCTACAGGTAATTAGATGAGATGTTTATAGAGCTACATCTATTTTTTTCAAACGTTAAATATAATGGCTAACTATATATATACATGTTTATCTATATGTGTGTATATATACATGGATACTGTAAATACAGTGATTGTTTATGAATGTTTAAACAGATTTTTAATATTAACTTTTAGGTAATATGTCTTGTACCTTTCTAAATGTATTTTTTTTAATTTGATTTTTTTACTGTTCTGATTGTCATACATTTCATACTTATACTTTTTGGGTCCACCACTATGGTTTTTATTTCCAAGTTTTAATAATGTTACGCGCATAGAGCACCACCTTTGTGTGGTGGTTATGCGCGATATAAAAACTATGTATTATTATTTTTGTTATTATTATTATTATTATTATTATTATTATTATTATTATTATTATTATTATTATTATTATTATTATTATATGAAATGAATATGCGTAGCCTTCAGGGTACAAACATACATTTAATGAAATGAATATGCGTAGCCTTCAGGGTACAAACATACATTTAATGAAATGAATATGCGTAGCCTTCAGGGTACAAACATACATTTAATGAAATGAATATGCGTAGCCTTCAGGGTACAAACATACATTTAATGAAATGAATATGCGTAGCCTTCAGGGTACAAACATACATTTAATGAAATGAATATGCGTAGCCTTCAGGGTACAAACATACATTTAATGAAATGAATATGCGTAGCCTTCAGGGTACAAACATACATTTAATGAAATGAATATGCGTAGCCTTCAGGGTACAAACATACATTTAATGAAATGAATATGCGTAGCCTTCAGGGTACAAACATACATTTAATGAAATGAATATGCGTAGCCTTCAGGGTACAAACATACATTTAATGAAATGAATATGCGTAGCCTTCAGGGTACAAACATACATTTAATGAAATGAATATGCGTAGCCTTCAGGGTACAAACATACATTTAATGAAATGAATATGCGTAGCCTTCAGGGTACAAACATACATTTAATGAAATGAATATGCGTAGCCTTCAGGGTACAAACATACATTTAATGAAATGAATATGCGTAGCCTTCAGGGTACAAACATACATTTAATGAAATGAATATGCGTAGCCTTCAGGGTACAAACACACATTTAATGAAATGAATATGCGTAGCCTTCAGGGTACAAACATACATTTAATGAAATGAATATGCGTAGCCTTCAGGGTACAAACATACATTTAATGAAATGAATATGCGTAGCCTACGGCGTATAAACGTACATTTGTTGAAGATACTCTGCTAAGCTTTATGATCTATAGAAATCTGTTGAAATGGTCTTAATAGCTTGCTTGTTTTACTACGAGAAATGTGGAAATTACTGTACACACTCGATATGTCTTTAAACACGTTTTTTGACATTAGAGCAAATAGAGAGAGAGAGAAAGAGAGAGAGAGGGAGAGAGAGAGAGAGAGAGAGAGAGAGAGAGAGAGAGAGAGAGAGAGAGAGAGAGAGAGAGAGAGAGAGAGAGAGAGAGAGAGAGAGAGAGAGAGACAGAGAGACAGAGTCTACAAAGGTATAATCTTTCAAAATAGTAAAGAGGGAAGTAGTGTATATAGCTACATCTATGGAATATTTAAGAGGGAAGTTGTGAATAGACCTACATCTATTGGAATATTTAAGAGGGAAGTTGTTTAGAAAGCTATATTCATTGAAATATTTCAGAGGGAAGCTGTGTATAGAGCTACATCTATTGGAATATTTTAGAGGGAAGTTGTGTAAAGAGATACATCTATTGGAATACTTAAGAGGGAAGTTGTTTAGAAAGTTATATTTATTAAAATATTTCAGAGGGAAGTTGTGTATAGAGCTACATCTATTGGAGTATTTCAGAGGGAAGTTGTGTATAGAGCTACATCTATTGGAGTATTTCAGAGGGAAGTTGTTTAAAGAGCCATATCTATTGGAATGCTTAAGAGGGAAGTTGTGTATAGAGCTATATCTATTTAAATATTTTAGAGGGAAGTTGTATTAAGAACAACATTTATTGAAAATAGAGCTACATCCATTGTAATATTCAGCTATATCTATTGCAATATTTAGAGGGAAGTTTTGTAAAGAGCTACATCTATTGGAATATTGAGCTATATCTATTGGAATATTTCAGAGGGAAGTTGTAGAAAGAGCTACATCTATTGGAAAATTTCAGAGGGAAGTTGTTTATAGAGCTTTATCTATAAAGACGCTTCAGAGATAAGTGCCACTTATATTTGTAGTTTCGTCGAGCCAACGCATGTTGTCCCCGTATAACTTAAGTCCAATCCAAAATTGGGTATTGTCATGTGGCAAATAGTCTGCGTTAGGCACCATACGAGGTGTGAGAGAGGAGTGAAATAAAAACAAAATCTGTATAAGATAGCAAACGCCGTGTGAGAGACACGGGAAGAACAACAACATGTACTATAGTTTTAGTCGTTTTTTTTCTTTTCGCCTGTTTAAATCTTGATCTAATTAAATGAAAAATGTCTATAATACAAAAAAGCACAAGCCTAGGCCCGTCCAACACATAAATTGTTTAATGTCCATAATCTTATGAGTCTACGGGTGTTACCGCAGAAAAACGAGTTCATTTTAAAGTTGGTATATAAGTCTACGCGTGTTACCGAAGATAAACGAGTTCATTTTGATGCTGGTTTATAAGTCTTCGTGTGTTACGAGTTAATTTTGATGCTGGTACATAAGTCTACGAACGTTACCTCCAATAGCCCAGTTCATTTCGTCGCTGGTGATCTTGACCAGGTCGGCCCGTGACTGAATCCCTGGCAGTAGGTGTGGGCATTGCTCCAGTTCCTGATATCAGCGGTCGAGATGATGCAGGAGTTGGTGGCCTCATGTAGCCAGCCGTGAACGCATAGTAAAGCTAGGGAGGGAGGGAGGGGAGCAAGGATGGAGAGGCAGGGGAGATGTGTGAGTGACAGGGAGGGGGAGAGAGGAAGAGACAGGAACGGGGGGCGGGGACAAAATATGTGAGAGAGGGAGATGTTAGAGCAGGGGAGATGGAAAGATGATATATTTATATGTATATTTAGAGTTAGATAGATAGATAGATAGGTAGGTAGGTAGGCAGTTAGGTAAATAGATATATAAATATATAGATAGATAGATAGATAGATAGATAGATAGATAGATAGATAGATAGATAGATAACTGTAACAGGCATCAGACAAATGAACCACATAAGATGCATGGCACTTTGTGACTTGCAGACACGGGACAAACAGCTGGAGAAAGAAGAAAATAGAACAGTATGAACATTATTTCCAAAAGCAGTAATTAATTTAAATTGTTATTTTTTTTCTCCAATATTTTATATAATCTATATTGTCACATTGATACTATTAAGTAGTATGTTGGTGAAAGACAGGTCCCAATTTTGTAGGAGAAATAAATTAAATCATCTTACCTTAAAATCAAAGAATTCTTTTTGTGCCCACGTTAGATGCTTTCTGCAATTAAAATTTTAAAATCGGATTGAGGCCCATCTTATATTCTTCGTTGATGATTTTATATTCTGTACAGCTGTCTTTAATGCCTGCAAAGATAAAAGTTTAATAGACCTAAATCTACGATATATTCATAGGTTTTAACCATTTTCAAAGATTCGATTTTTGTTTACAGCGTACGGTTTTTATGTTTAACGTGTCAGATTGTCGTTTTTCCGTTGACAGCTGCAGGTGTCTTTTAATTGCTTAAGCAATGGGTTAACTCTAAAAGCATGTCAATGTTTAGAAAAAGATTATTGCAAGAAGCAAATTATCTATCTTTAGCTTTCAAATCTATCAGGTTTAAGGGCTGTGAACATTGCAAGTTCCCGACACTCTGGCCATGACGTGAATTTTTCACTATGTAGAACTCCGTGAGTTTAATAGGAAGGGATATTGGGCCGTATTCTTGTCCTAAACTGGTCATAAAGAAAAGGATGTAATTTTTTTCTTTATTTTCTCTATCTTGGTGTTTCCTTCTCTCTCTCTCTCTCTCTCTCTCTCTCTCTCTCTCTCTCTCTCTCTCTCTCTCTCTCTCTCTCTCTCTCTCTCTCTCTCTCTCTCTCTCTCTCTCTCTCTCTCTCTCTCTCTCTCTCTCTCTCCCTCTCTCTCTCTCCCCCCCCTCTTTCTCTTTCTCTCTGTCTCTTCTTTCTCTCTCTTTTCTTCTTCTCCGCCTATCTTTTCTTCTCACTCACTCCCCTAGAATTCAGATCGGGGATTCCTTTGTATATTTATTGCGAACGTCAGAGAAAAGGTTGACACTAAATTACGCAATCGGTTTTCCTTGACACCTGCACAATTTTAATACACAAACCAGGCTTTTCATCTGGCCGTTTTTTTTAAGCAAATTAATATGATTAAAGAACAATTATTCGGTAAGAAATGTCGCGACCATAACGCAAGGTAATTATTTCAGAAGCTAGCTAGGGAGAAAGAGAGAGGGAGAGATAGAGAGAGAGAGAGAGAGAGAGAGAGAGAGAGAGAGAGAGAGAGAGAGAGAGAGAGAGAGAGATAAAGGCATACTTAGGCAGTCATATAGAAAATGAGACAGAATTACATAGCCAAGGATATCGAGACAGAGAGACAGTGGCAGAGAAATAGTTATGGGTAGACAAAGGTAAGGAGACCGAGAGGGCGAAGTGAGAAATACAGAGAGACTGAGACATAATTATAGACTGTAACAGGGACATTTACGTAAAGAGAAAGTGGCACAGAGACCGAAAAATAGAGTCAGATACACGAAGAAACAGAACTTTACTTGCACTTAGTCCCTTCTCTAGTCATGGTATGACGTCTTTGAAGTTCAGAGAGAAATTGAATACTCCATCCACCAACCATTTCAATGTTCATAGATTGAACCCTGCGGTCCGTGGTTTGAGCCTGGCTCTGGCGACTAGTCCCCTACTGGTTGGATCGGTGTCAGTTTGATGTGAGCGGCTCAAACAGTCATGGTATACCCGCACTGTCTCTGAGTGGCAGCACGGAAACTTGTCAGATGTTGGTCTTGGGGCCCGTCACAAAATAAGTATATATAATACTGACGTTGGATGATAGGTAAAAACAACAGCCTCAACTAGATTTAGTTTGTCTTTACGGTACGTCAGAACAGTAACTGCTTTATTGTGCACATGATGTCGTAGACAGTTAATACAGTGCAAAAATAGTTGCGCTACTCTTTCTATTTCCCGGGAAATCAGCTCCTAGCTTCCAAACCACTATTTGCCTACATCTATGACAGTTCTCAGTGCACTGCTGTATGTACCATTCACTTCTATCTTTAAACAATGTGTATGCTCCCACCATTGAGCGATATAGAAGTCTCCGTTGTTACTAGTGCAATGTTATAACTGTGTTATAATAAATTATGGACACAATACAGCTATTTACTCTACTGACAAGTTTAAAGAAAACTTTAATTCAAACCCAAACTCCTATATCCCTGATTAGTAAAAGCATAATGATGTTCGGTTAAAATTACAGAATAATATGCAGTAGTTTAAATTTTTAAAACATCCAATTGTGGAACTATAACAGTTAATGTTCATTTTGTTTTATACATCGAGTATCTATGGTGAATCCTTTTTAAAAAATTAAAAAAAAAAACATGCACAGAAATGGTAAGAATATATAAAGCAGTTTAAATTATCCAGGGGTAGGATATTAGCGTTAAATTTCGTTTATCCATGTTTTTTTTAATCGGTGTGGCTGCATCAGTAGAACTCCCCGACGAGACGTCTTTCAAGCTTTGTGGTTGTTGATATTTTGATATTTTTTTGCGGACGTCAGAGAGATGACAGGCGATTTGAGTATCGGCGTCCTGTGAGGTCCGCACATTTGTTTGATTATTCAAGTCGAGGGTTCTAAGCCCACAAAGCGTCAATAATTATTGTGTGGCCATTTTCACTTAAAAGGTTACTTCTAACCACTGTTTGGAAAACACTTAAAAATTTTAGATCTAATTATAATTATTCCAGTGAAATCTTCTCCTGAATCAAATTCATGGATAACTGACAGCAAGAACGAGAGAGAGAGAGAGACGGGAGAGAGAGAGAGAGAGAGAGAGAAAAGAGAGAGAGAGAGAGAGAGAGAGAGAGAGAGAGAGAGAGAGAGAGAGAGAGAAGAGAGAGAGACAGATACAAAGACAGACAGATAGACAGACAGACATACAGACAGACAGAGAGACAGACAGGCACACAGAAATATGCACAGACACAGAGGCAGAGACAGAGAGAAACGCTCAGGAGGAAAAAGACAGGAAGAGCGAGATTTATATACAGAGACAAAGTCAGCGCAGCCATCGAAAAAAACAAAGACACAGAGACTCGAAAATATTGAATCAGTGAAAGAAGTGACATAAATTATAGACATACCCCTAGCGAAAAAGACCGGAAGAAACAAGTTTAGAGAGACTTTTACTTAGATACATATCAAGGACAGGGAAGCAAATCCAATAATTTATAGGCCTATTTGCTGTAAACAGAGAGTTAATGTAGACTTGTTTTGCTTTGCATCTAATCATTGAGTAAACTTTTGTCTGCCCGTGGGTTTCGGAACGGAGATCTCTCCACAGTTTAGTGTTTTGGTTTTTGTTAATGTTGGTTCTTTTTTTCGCAAAATGTATGTTTAACATTTTCAAAAAATTTTTTTTTTTTTTGGTGTTGTTTGTTTTGTTGTTTTGTTGTTGTTGTTGTTGTTTTTGTTGTTGTTGTTGTTGTTGTTGTTGTTGTTGTTGTTGTTGTTGTTGTTGTTGTTGTTGTTGTTGTTGTTGTTGTTATTGTCGTTGTTGTTGTTGTTGTTATTGTTGTTGTTGTCTTGTTTTCTTAGCCTTTTTTTAAACAACGTAATAAAACTAATATAGTTGAAAGGGGAGTAAATTTTAAAAAAGAATGTACCGGTATTTCGCTTTTTGTGTGCGTTTTCGTAAAATTCTTCATAGCACTAAAATCGAGGTTTATTAAAAACCACAAAAAAAAAAAACAAACACAAAAAAATACAAAAAAGGAACACAAAACAAAAACGAAAGCACACAAAAAAAAAACTACGGCCAATTCGCTGCAGTAGACACACATTTTAACTATATTAATTTGAATAATGAAGTGTACATTATTAGACTATTGCGCCCAGTTAGAACAGTACCCCCCTTCTTTGACGTAGCTACTCTAACTATGTTCCTGGCTGGTTATAATTTTTCCCTTACCCTCTATCTATTCATTATATATATTAAGGTTAAAACAAAACAAATCAAAACAACATGGTATTAGTGTTTCGATACTATCTTAACAGACAAAATGGCAGTACACCTGTGAAATATGACATTGTCAGTCCTCATTCTTAATACATAGCAAGGTAAAAGTATTTAAATAATTAAAGCAACAGGCAGTGTCGAACTGAGGTTGCAGGGAGCCTTGGGCCCAGTTTTGGCAAGCACCCCCCCCCCCTCTCCTCTTATGATTGGCTTAGGATGCTTAATTGTGGGGTGGGGAGAGGGGGGTGGGGGCTGGGCTCCGCGTGTCGTGCTTTCAATCCATACTGAGTAGAGGACAAAAAGAGACTTTGACTGACACTAATTTTCATTCGTTTACATAAAATGTATGTAAACGAATTGGAAAAAACAATTATTTATAAACAAGATGAATTGGCAATTTTTTGGATTGAAAAGATATCTATCCTCCCACCATCTTGTTTGATTGTTGCTGTTGTTGTTGTTGTTTTTTTGTTTTTTGTTGTGTTTTTTTTTTTGCATGAAAGCCAAACTTAATGCAGAATATCGTACATGTTGTTAAATTAATTAGTTTTTAGTAAATATAAGAACCAATAACTTGAGCTTTTATTCTACTTTATATTCAAGCAAGCTTTAATAGTAAACTGTAACACCAGTTCAGTACAGCTGAACATCTCACAGAACCATCGACCGTGAAATCAGCTGTACTTAACTAAATCTAGTAGCACGGTTTGAGGGTAAAAGACAAGGAGAATTACATCTTTTCAAAACCTAGGGTAGTAAGTACAACTTAACGTCAAGCTTGCAAGCTTGTCTTAAGATAATTATGCAAATAAAAGGTCGACTCTTCGTAAACGTTTGTATTCACATATTCTCACGACGATTTGAAGTAGTATTAGTAGTAGTAGTGGTAGTAGTAGTAGTAGTAGTAGTAGTAGTAGTAGTAGTAGTAGTAGTAGTAGTAGTAGTAGTAGTAGTAGTAGTAGTAGTAGTAGTAGTAGTAGTAGTAGTAGTAGTAGTAGTAGTAGTAGTAGTAGTGATAGTAGTAGCAGCAGCAGCAGCAGTAGTAGTAGTAGTAGTAGTAGTAGTAGTAGTAGTAGTAGTAGTAGTAGTAGTAGTAGTAGTAGTAGTAGTAGTAGTAGTAGTAGTAGTAGTAGTAGTAGTAGTAGTAGTAGTAGTAGTAGTAGTAGTAGTAGTAGTAGTAGTAGTAGTAGTAGTAGTAGTAGTAGTAGTAGTAGTAGTAGTAGTAGTAGTAGTAGTAGTAGTAGGAGGAGGAGGAGGATGAGAAGAAAAATAGTTGTAGTATTCTTTTCCACATTTTTGCATCTAGCTTTGATAGAAGTCAGTGAAGTTGCATGGTTTGGGTCTTGTTGATTCAATCCTTCTAATTTACTAATTCAAATTGACTTGCCTATAAATTATGACTTTTTGAGTCTAACAACAAACTGTCGTCTGAAATAGTCCTTTAATTCTATCAATCCAGGCTTAAGCACACTAAGTAATTTATTGGTCTGTTTTGGAAAATAATTGTTTTGAAAAATAATAGTCCCGTGCTTCCTATACGCATACGTTGCAACCACCTGCTAAAGTTTAGAACATTTCTTAGGGATTAGGCTTTGCAAAAAGCCTAAGTCTCCGTCACATATTAATGTTCTCTACAAACTACAAATTTCGGCAAAACCTGGTTTCTAGAGTCACCTGAATTTTAAACGTAATTATGTGATTTTATGGATAGTTACTTAAATCTAATCCTTAGTTTTACTCTGAAATTCTAACAGGCCTGGAAAACAGATTAGTAGACCTAATCTCCCCATTAATTAACCAAGTAGACCAGTCTCTGTGTGTTTATAATCTGGTCGGTTTCTTCCCTGTATTCAGACCCTCTGAGGACGTGTCGTAACAGTCGTAA
>RQTK01001106.1:19245-50015 GCA_003991915.1 Elysia chlorotica
ATAGATAGATAGATAGATAGATAGATAGATAGATAGGTATATAGATAGATAGTCTGCTTAGGCTGTGCTGATGTGTCGCAGGCTTTTGCAACTTCATTTTACTATTTTACAATCTATAAACTATCTTATAAGTTCCGATATTTCCCTAACTTCTCTCGTCTGGCAAGTTTTGTTTAGCTCCTCAATAATCACCGTGTGTTATTGGTCCAATAGATACAGTTTTATCTCCATCGTTGATGTCACAGCCCCAGATCTCTATATCATAAAGCCAGGGAGCAAACCTACGAAGTATCTCTGATTAATCGAATTGAGTAAATTATTTCTGATCTCATGTACATATAAAAATAGGTGAGAAATGTTTCACGCAGAACGTGTTCCATAATAAAATAAATAAAATAAATCAATTTCAATTTTCTTTTAAAATAAAATGAAGATTAGCCATAAAAAAAGATCTGAGGAAAAAAAGCGAAATATTTAATTGTTTTCGAAAAAAAAACAGCAAAACAGATAGATAGATAGATAGATAGATAGATAGATAGATAGATAGATAGATAGATAGATAGATGGATAGATAGATAGATAGATAGATAAATAGATAGATAGATAGATAGATAGATAGATAGATAGATAGATAGATAGATAGATAGATAGATAGATAGATAGATAGAAAGATGGATGAAAAAAAAAAGAATTATATATAAAGATAGACACTTTCGTTTTCCTCATTGCATTTTATCGTCTGATTTTCATATCGTTTTTATGTAAATAAAGTAAATTATATTTTGAATAACTATAAATTTCAGAAACTTAAGTCACCCTTGTGGTTGAGGAACTGTCTGTGTTAAGCTGAAATGGCACTGCGTGACTTGTTCACAACAGCATGGCTGGTTACTCTGCTGGTCATGGCATCTGCCACTACAGGTAAAACGTTGGAACGATGATGCGAATTGTTTTGTTTTTATTTGCTTTTCGTTTTATATTGCTGTTTAAAACATTTAAACATTTTTTGCTTACTACAAAATTGTACTGTTCCCAGAAAAATGGCGTTTGTATCTTTTTGTTGATGTTCGCCAATATATCTATCGATATAGTTTGTTACGGTAGGTTTGATAATGTTTGTAATAATTATTACAACTAGTCATGGCACTTTTAAAATCTATCTTTAGCACACACATATTTTTATCTTTGAAGTTTTAAATCAAGCTTTGGTTATTTGATTTTTTGTTTCTTCGTTGTTGTTGCTGTTGTTGTTGTTGTTGTTGTTGTTGTTGCTACTGTTGTTGTTGTTTTATATAGTTTTGTTTCTTTTGTTTTTCTTTTTTTTTTTTGAAGAGGGGTTGTCACATTAATTGGCTTACTCATTGTTTTATATCTAAAATGAGAAAAAAAAATGAAATAAATCTTCATTTGTAACAAAGTACAAGCCGATCCCATAGTGCCTGTCCTTTAAAAAAATCATTATAATATATAATGTGATTGACATGTTCAAAGATTAGGAAGAATGCTCGATACTAAAAGCTTTATCCAAGAGTTGTTGATTATAATAAATAATGGTTCGTAAAATAAAATTTGCTGAGAAAAAAAAGTATATGTTATATGTATATATAATTATAAATATATAGTTCTATAATCTCTCAAAAATAGCACCTAAAATTAATTTTCAGTTGTTAGCCTTGGATGTGGAAATCGTTAGCGATATTATCTTAATTGATTAAAATGACTTTTCCAAACAAAAAAGTCAAACCAAGTCCCATACGTCAAGGTCTTTTGTTCTTAAATTTGAAGATCATATTCGTTGGAAGCATAGTTGATTTTAGTTGATTGCATCATGTCATGAGTCAGGTTATATTGTAGACGGGTGCAAAACTAACGTCCAGTGATAGTCTGGCTTTGGCCTTATCATTCATCTTTATTGCATTACATACATATATAGCTACGTACACATTGAGGGCAGTAAGGTCGATAATTATTTCTTGCACTGTTATCGAGTTACTCACATCTAATGCCTGGAATGCATAAACTATTTTTCACACTTATTCCTCTGCATATTATTTTATCTACTCGTTATGAAAACCCACAATTGTACGTAAGTGCTCTTCTCTTTGCTTTTTTTTAAATTACACAAATCATGAAATCGCGATCTTTTTCAATATAATATAAGAATGTTATTACAAAAGTTGCATAGACCCAATGCTATGACTTATAATTATATATTGTCACCTCAGTTGTATAATATCCTATCTAATTTCTGAAAAAATTGAGATCTAGAGTACTCTAGAAATGAGATGAGTGGAGTTGAGTTGGGTTAGTTTAATACCCAACAACAGAACCATATCGAATATATTGTAGACGGACCCCAAGACTGACGTCTGACATTATTATGTGCTGCATGTATAGTTCGAGATATTAAACTTCTATACAGATCCAGGTTTAAAAGGCCAGTTGGGATTCAACAAAAAATCAACCTCTTTATCTGTTTCTAGATGTATTGTTTTATGACTTTTAGTAGTTATAATAATATGGATTAGAATCATTTTAGGCCAGTGATGGTAAAACATGTGTAGAGATGTAGGCCTGGCTTACTAGGCTATGACAATGGGGTAGATACACAAACAACAGAAAACAAACAAACGTGGACCTAAATCTACGTTTATGTGTGTTTTTTTTATGAAATTTTATAGTAATAAGCTATAACTAACAAAATAGCAACCAAAAGAAGAAAAAAAGGCTCAAAGCTGATATGGCTTTCATCATTGCAAAGAGTGCTCTATTCATTGAGTTGACTGGCTTTTTTCAAAGCCAGAAAGCTCTTGCTATCAAGGTAACTTATTATTCTTAAGTACAACTCATTGTTGGTTTTACATATTATAGGTGTCTGCAAATTTACTCTTCACATCACTCCCACCAAACATTTCCAGTTTTACTCTTTATTATATGGTCCAATCATAATCATTTGCCTCCTGTTTATCAGCTTACATTTTCAGGTATCGTGCGCACATACTTCCTTTGTAACCTTATTAATAATGAGACCTTTTTTCTGACATTATGTTATCGAGTTGAGTTATATCAAGTTTTTTTTGCAAAGGTCTTTATAGATTACTCATCCTATAGCTTCAACGCTGAGGTAATGAATCTAACAAATCACCCACTATGCATTCTCTAAAATTATTTAAGAATAAGCACTCTGCAGAAGATGCAAACATTGATCTGTCTGAAAGCGTAGTTTGTGTATGGTTGTTCTTTTTATATGGTGGTCCATATACGCAAACCAATGAAGCGCAAAATATTTAAAAACTTTAATGCAGCACAGCTCTACTGAATTAGAAGTTATCTCCAGTTCTTGGTCATTCGTAGACATTTTTTATTCATTGTACTGTCCCCAGTTTTTTGTCATTTGAAATTCCAAAATTTGCAAAACTAATTCATGATTAATAAAACATTTCTTTACATCAGGAGTAGCTTTGTTAACCCAGGTTTTTTTTTTTTTTTCTTGTTTACATTTCTTATACGACTACTGACCAAAGTTTTTTTTTTTTTTTTTTTACTAAATATGTCTTTTTTTTATCTGCTCTGAAAATTGACTAGATTTTATGTACATGCATTAAAGTACGTATAGTAATCAAAATTAATTGAAACCATGCTAAATCCATGCTACTCATTGGTCATTTCTGAAGCCCTTCAGTTTAACTTTAAATAAATTGGGGGTGATTTTAACATCCCCCTTACCGAAGAGGGAAAAAAATGTGAGTCTTATCAATACATCGAGGGTGACAAAGACAGAGAAGGAGTTGACATGGATGAAAGAGAGAGGGAGAGAAGTTCATAGAGCTTTTTCAGTTTATCTTTTCTAGGGAGAAATATATGACTGTCTATTGAACATAATTATGCACCCAGCTCATTTGGTGTGTTCATTGACGGTTGTGAAACTGAACATAAGAGTTTACACAGAAGTCTTGCTCGGTACAGTTTTTTCAATAAAATTTTCCGATCATTACATTTTCAGTATTTTTGTGGGTTGTTTTTTTTTACATTAAAAAACAATTGGGAAAATTTGCCATCTTTTGTGTGAGCGAGGCTGAAATTTGCTGCCAAAACTTTGGGGACAGATTGTATGTACATGTAAATGGCATTTTGAAGGTTTATAAAACTTAAACATTTTATATATGTCCTTGGTGATTTGTAAAGATTTCTTTACATATAAGATCTTTTGATTTGTAAACACTTTATATACATCTATAGGACCAATAGTAACCATTTTTCATGCAATAATAGTGCCTCCAATGCACTATTGTCTTCTCCAGTAACAAACAAACAAAAAAGAAACTGAACAGTCATTACAAGAACACAATTTATTGGTGGCATTAAAAAGAAAGTAAACAGCTGAAATATTATATGTCGCTGAAAGAAAAAAAAAACCCATTGCAGAGGAGATAAAAAACGACAGGCTATAAAACAACTTTACTAAAATCAGTTAAATTTCAAACCGCAAAACATACAACTAAACATTTTAAAACAAAGTAATCTTTGTTTCTCAATTTTTTTTTTATATCAAATAATATTCCCAAACACATTTTGTCTTCTCCTAGAGTATTGATTTAACAAGGTTACACTGTACCAATATTAATTTTTCTTCTTTTTTAGGTAATTTACAAAATTACTTCAGACAGCTCCAATTTAATCTCCCTTTAAAATTCAAAACACAAAGTGTTTCTCTCAATTCTCGGAAGGTGAGACTGTGACCGATAGTATATGCGGATGTAGAGGCAGAACTATCAGCACCTTTCTGAAATAAGGTAAAAAATTTGAAGCCCGCAAAATTCCTAGTATTAATCACTACTTAGTATTAATGTTATAATCTAACATTGACCGCAAGACAGTGTTCCTCTCAGTTCTCTGGATTCTATGAAGACGTGACTGTGACTGATACAGGTGTAGATGCCTAACTCATAGCCGTTGGTCGGATGAAGTAATAATTTGGGACCAGCAACAGCTTTTTGTATTAACTTCCTTTTAAATTCCAAGATTAACTGGAACACAAAATGTATCTCTCAATTCTATGAAGATGTGACAGTGACTGATGAAGGTGTAGCAGTAAAACTTGCTCGTAACAGTTCTTAGTATTAATTTCCTATAAAATCCAACATCAAACGCAGCACAAAGTGTTTCTGTTATTGTGTTAATTCTATGAAGGCGAGACCGTGATTGATGAAGGTGCAGTAATAAAAATTGCCCGTAACAATTTTTATTGTTAATTTCCCTATAAAATCCAACATCAAACGCAAAACAAAGTGTTTCAGTTAATTTTATGAAGGCGTGGCCGTGACTGATGTGGGCGGTGCAGTCGTTGGTGACATGAAGTAACGATTTGAGGCCTGGTGCTCCGCCAAATACCCCTCGCCCTTCTCCTCATAGTCCTGTCGGGTGATGGCGCTCTCGGCAAGCCAGTCAGGGGAAAGCGCCATCTGGCGAGCTCCGTGCCAGGCGTCCAGACAGGGATTGGCTGGGAATGTACACAGACATAATACTAATAACAAAGTGTCTGCATGAATTTAGATTTGTGAGTGGATTTGCAGAAAGGAGTCTAAAATGTGAAATTATAATGAGAAGTACTGAACTGCAGTTGAAATTGCTCAAGAGAGATGCCTTGGGAGCAGCTCAAATATTATTTTTGTTATTCCAAATTAAATAGTGACTGTAAAGTAGAAATTAAATAATGAACATCAATGGAATATTTTATGTAAAGCAATAGTTTTTCCCAGTTCCACTTTATCAAAATGAAAAGAACAAAATAACTAAGTACTTGCATGAATTTAGAGTCATAACAAGGATTCACAAAATTAAATCTGAAATTCTAATGAGAACTGCTGGTACTGGACTCTTTTAGTTTGCTCATATCCTATTACACTTTTGTATTTGAAAGCTAAATATTTTATCAATTCTAATGAGAAGTACTCAACTAAATCGGTATCTGCTTAAGATAGACCTCTTAGGGGTAGCCTGAATGTTTATTGAAAATCTAATATAACTACATATTTTTTCATTATAAAAATGAGTATTCAAGGAAATCAGTCAATGTTGCCAATGCGAAAAAACACATCTATAAACTGTATGGATTAAGTTCACCTTTACTTTTACTTTCATTTAATTACAAGTTTAAATTAAACGGTGAAATGTAGAAATTAGGGAACTGTGGAAATAAAAATAGTTTATGTAAAGCTATAAATTATTCTAAAAAAAAAGCTTATCTTTAACAAATTTAGACTGTGCCATAATAACAAGGACAGCGTAAGTGTCTGCATGAATTAAGATTCATTGATGGTTTGGCACAATTCTAATAACATCTGCCGGCACTAAACTAGTTAAGGTCACCGACCTCCTATTACGCTTTTTAGTTTCAGAGATAGATATTGTATCGTGCATACATAAACAAAGTTTAATGTTCTCATAAAAAAAAAAAAAAAAAAAAAAAATTGTTATGTCTGAACTGAAGCACCTTCATTCAAGTCATTGTGGAATGAGGCAATATACAAGTGGCTTATTATTGTTGTTATAAGTATCATATAGAATTTTCCCTATAAAGTTAATTTAGGACTACTTGGATGCACTTTCTTTATTAAGGACACCAATGCATTACTCACCAGCAAGAAAAATTTGGTAGGAACTTTGGAAAGGTCTCATTTGAAGAAGCTCATAACCAACTCGTTCTTTGAAGTTTTTAAAGTTGGCATTGCCGCCAGTCAGAAAAACATACTTGGGGAAAAACAAACAGTATAAAATTACAGAGGTTGTCCAATTTATGAATCATCAAGTTTTGATAGAAGAACATTGCATTATAAACATCACCCACCCCCTCCCCCCTTAAAAAAACAACAGCAAATAAGCAAGCAATGACAAACAAATGTAAAGAGTTAAAAATGACTCTCCTTATGCCATGTGACTTCAGTTAAAGAAATGAGATACATAAGAAACCTTGGTCCACAACAGATTTTACTAGAACTGCATGGATTTTCATGAACTAATACAATATTCAATTTGCTGAACTTTGCAACCATAAGCCATCAAAAGCAAGGTTAACATGATTTAAAGGGTTTATATATTTATATCTGCCACCATTAAAATAAAAAAGGGCAAATGCAAAATTGTAAATAATATGTAGAATAAAAAGGTTATCTCTGTAAATTTCTCTTAGTTGGCTCTAAGAACAAACCCAAAACTTGAACCACTAAAGGTAGCATAGCTTAATAGCACTAATGGCGACAAAATATTGACAATTATGGTACATTTACTGTTTGAAAATTATCAACAGGGGTTCTCCAATGTTATGGTAGCTGCCCAGAACCCAACCAACACAGCAAGTTGATCAACCTTTATGACAGCAATCAGTTGAGTTAAGCTGGCCATATTGAGAATATGTTCGACAGTTTTATGTGCTGTCTCAGCCGACCAACCCGACCAGTAGGAAACAAAATCGGAAAAATACATCAAGGGTTTCAAACCAAGAACCTCTTAATAGAGAGATCCATGCTCTACCACTTGAGCTAGTTCATCCCCCACAAAAAGCATCAATAAGAATCTATGTAGGCAGGCTAGCCTAATCAATCAACATAGAAAGTTCATTAAGTATTATGACTGCAAAAAAACAACGATGCACTATGAGTAAAGATTTCTGCATTCTGTATGTAGAGAGGTTAGCGTGACCAACCTTGACAAGTCTGTCCTGTACATCAGGTGATGCTTTTCCCAGAATAAACTCGGCTGTCTCTGCAAGGCCAGCCTGGTCTAACCCGAGCATCGATGGCTGGAAGAGGAGCTCAGGGCATCTGGTTGGAAAACGGAGTACGGTGGAACCCTGTTCATCATAAACTATGGCTTTATAATAAACAGTTTTCAAGGCATCAATTAAAATACACTGTGCTGAAGTGCCATAAAAACAGATTCAACCATTCCGAGGCACCAAATCCCTGTTATTCTCTTTACAGTCAATCTTTAATATATATTTGGGATAAATTTCCAGGGTAAAAGATAAACTAAGTCTTTTATTGCTATCCTCAAGGGGTTTATCTTAGGCAGACTGCACTGTACAAGTACTACTGGTGGAAGTAGAAAGCAAAAAAAAGATCAGTCTTATTATTGAAAAGTTTGCTTACTAATTCATTACTATGAGTATAATAATTGCCAATAAACAATTCACTTGCCCCCTATACACCACGTCCTCCCCAATAAAGAAAAGAGATGGATATTATATAAATACAGAGAGAGAGAGAGACTGACAGAGTAAGAGAGAGCTCTCATGAGAGAGAGAGAGAGAGAGAGAGAGAGAGAGAGAGACCTTTCTCTAGAAGAGAGAAAGAGAGAGAGAGAGAGAGAGAGAGAGAGAGAGAGAGAGAGAGAGAAAGAGAGAGAGAGAGAGAGAGAGAGAGAGAGAAAGAGATAGATAGATAGAGAGAGACAGACAGAGAAAAAAAAAGATATAGAGATTCTCTATGTTCTCTCTTCTAGAGAGAGGCCTTCTAAAAAAACAACAACCGATAAATCGTCATCATGGGAGCTCAAAGATCTGGATGCTGCACAAGCTAGACAAGCTTACCTGATCTGCTCCACCCCCAGGTGCAGCCTGTAGTACTCAGCCAAGTCAAATTCTCCAGAGAGGCCTCCCATGTCCAGGTTTCTGAAGACAGGTTTTCAATAACACGATGAAGCAAACACTATGTACTAGTATTTTAAAGGTGGTCGATGTTCTTGACAGAGCGTTGGGGGAACCAAAAGTAGGAGCCTGAATGTACAGTACTAGGCAAACTGCATTTGTGAGGTAGGTAGGGATGGGCGCGTTGGCCCTGAGGTATAACGTCAGTTTCCGACACAAAAGGTCCATGGGTAGAGCTCTGGCAATTTCGCTCCCTACTGGTTGGGTCGGTGTACGTTTAATGTGACCAGCTGAGACAGGAGTCATGGTATCCCCACCCTGTCTCGTGTGTGGCAGCACATAAAATTGTCAGGCGTCAGTCTTGGGGTCCGTCCACAAAATAGCTTATATAGTGTTGATGTTGGACGTTAAACCAACTCAACTAACATGAGGTAGGTTGCCCTTACTTTCCTCGCCACACTTTACTTCAACATGATTCAAGAGCTACCTATTTTTGCTCATCGACACAGGGGGCCTCGGACAAATTTTTTACTCGCCGAGGATTGAACCAAGCACCTTTATATAGGTGGACCAATGCCCTAACCATTGCGCCAACGGCTCCCCTTAATTGTCAAGGTGAGAAAAAAATAATATTGAAAAACATCATTACAGACTCATAAAGGCAAAACAGTCTTGGGAAATATAAAAAAAAAAATGATACATATTATGTACACTTTGGCAAAAGATGGGCAGCTCTGCCATTACGATGATTAAAGTATATGAAATTAAGGGATTTGTAGGGAAGTGGGCCTATAAACTTAGGTCTCCTCTTGAAAAACATCAACATACTCTTTGAAAGCTAAATGCACATTTTTTTAAGGATCAATTCTTGAATCTGTCTAAATATCATTTCATAAATCAATTTTCAGAAAAGGACAAAAAAAAAAACCACCAACAAAATTACCAAAAACAGAAGGGAAAAGACATTTGAAGAGTGCAACAAGAACAACAACAACAAAAAGGCATTACGGACACAACAATATCTCACTTCTGAAACTCTGGGTCATGCTCTTTGAGCAGATTCTCTAACTCCTCTAGCTTATCTTCTTCCCCCTCGGAGTCGCTGTTTCCTCCGTCACGATTCTGTAGATAAAAAACCTCAACAAACTTAGAGTGTTTTGAGACAAGGTAAATAGTTATATCACACATATGTAAGTCATGTAACATTTATTGAATAAAAAAAAATTAAAAAAAAGAAAAGACCCTAGAGCCTAGGATTAAAACTAAAAATGTCTGCTCATATCTACAACATTCTAAACATAATTTTTGGGGAGTCTTACATTTATAAGTTACATAGGCCAACCAAAACTTAAAGTTTGACATGGCAGGTTGGATCTTTAAAACAAAATTAGATGTATTTATTAATCCCCCACACTCACTAGATAATGGGAAGAGATCTCAAATAAATGTTAATACAAACGAGTCACTAATGTTTACTTACTATTTCCTTATAAACATCCCAGTCAGAGTCGTCTTGTCCAAAGTTGTCTCCTTTTTTGAGGGGCTCTGCAAATATGAAAAATAAAAATAAATACTACATGTACAATTGGTTGGAGAGGGGGGGGGGGGGGGGGGGGGGGGGGGGGGGAAGAAGTGGCTTAAGTGGTAGAGCGTTGGTCCCTAGATGGGAGATCTGCAGTTCGAATCCCACAATCGTTCAAAATTTATGTCCGATTTTGCCCCCAATGGCTAAAACATTAGTCTAGGTCTTGTGTGTTGCAGCTTATAAAATGTCAGACATAAGTATCAGGGCTCGTCCACAACATATCCTATATGGTGTTGAAGTTGGACGCTAAACCAACTCAACTCAATTCACATTTATAATGTTGTTATGTTAGATAACATTAGTCATTTCAAGTTTTAACATGTTCATTGTAATCAAATCTAACTGTCTTAAATAGTAAAGAAATCTGAACAAACAAATTTGCCCAGTTTGAAAAAAAACTATGAAAAAAATTCGGTTATTCCTGCAATTTTCAAGTTATGAAAATTGTGTACTTATGATGAATGTTCTTTATCCCATAATCTTCACTGGGTCTTGTGTCACATACGGGCAGCTAGCTGGGATATGACCGTCATCCTCTGCTGGGAGGCGAAAGTGCGTGTGTGTGTGTGTTTTGAGATAAGATGATTTAACATCCAACATCAGCACTAATGTAGGCTATATTGTGGACGAGCCCCACAACTGACGTCTGACAATTTTATGTGCTGCCACACACGCAGGGATACCATGACTCCTGTCTCAGTGAGTCACATTAAACTGAGTGAGTGCGTGTGTCTCTCTCTCTCTCTCTCTCTCTTGATCCATAATCTTCACTAATACAAACATGTCACCTACGGGCAGCTAGCTGGGATATGATCCTCATCCGCTGCTGGGAGGCAAAGGTGCGTCGCTTTGCCATGTCAGACTTCTTCTGCTTCCGTGCATTTCTCGCATCCAGGATTTTCTGGAAGTGTTTATGAAACAAAAGTGAGGCAACCAGGGAGGATCAGATGCAAGTCAAAATCTTTACCCTTGACTAAATTTTAAAAGTGTGTTAAAAAGCATGAAATGCAATAAAAAGTGTTCTCTACTCATGAATTTCTAGGATCAGAGACAGTTAGTTTCATACAAAAATTAAAAAGGTCATTCAAGAGAAGCTTTCCTGGTTTCCATGTTTAGAGGGCCCTGGCTCACTGAAAAACCCAGAACACCTAAACAATTTCTAAAGTAAATAATACATAGTTTTATTTCTATTTTCCTGTTTGAAATATAGTAGGACCTGCTAATCAGGAAATTTCGGGAGAAGAATCTTTTCCTGATTAGCAGGATTTTCCCGATTTCCACTGGTTACACTCTTCAATATACCTTATTAAGATATCCATATATGAGAGAGAGAGAGAGAGAGAGAGAGAGAGAGAGAGAGAGAGAGAGAGAGAGAGAGATGAAAAAGAGCGGGTTGATAGTGAGGGATAGACAGAAAGACCGAGATAGACCTGAAGAGTGAAAGAGATCAAGATAGAAAGAAAGATAGACAGAGAGAGAACTGTATCAACCTATGATGCAATTTACCGCATGCAGGTAGACTTTGTTACAAGCTTTCTTACCTGAGTCACAAATCACCACTGCTAAGTAGCACTAAAGGCCTTGGTCTCATCACATAATTTAATCAAAATTTGTAAATAGGGCGCGTTTCTCAATTACTAAGGCAAGCAATCTGCCCTCATCACCTTCGTTGAAGACAGATGAAAAAATTTTGTCCTGTTTAGGAGGGGAAAATGTCCCTATTTCTCGATGACTATATACATGTAGAAAAAATTATGTTCTGATTTTACGTCTCCCGATTTCAACTGTAATAACAACTTACAAAGGCTGGAAAAAATTTTTTTAAAAGTTCAAGGTTGAAATAGGCGGAAGGAGAGATAAAGATAGCGCAAGTGAAAATGAAAGGAAAAGTATATACTCAAGGGAAAAAATAGAAGGGAGTATGTTTAAAAACCTTTATTAAATAGTGTATTTATGTAATCCATCTTACCTGCCTCTTGCTTCTGACTTCAGCCAGCCAACCACTGAAGTCCTTTTTTCTTCGATCTTCCAGCTTTCTCTCTTCTTCCCACTCCTAAATTTTATACAGAAGGATAAGTAAAAACTAAATGAAAACAAAATTAGAGGGAAATAAAAGAAATTACATCAAACAGAAACTTACTTCAACAAATGAATTAGCTATTGATACAGGCATAGCATTAAACTTAAAGGACACATAAAAAAAAAAAAATTTAACTGAGGGGTTTTGATTCATTAGGAAAAAAAAGCATAATTTACAATCACAAGTGTTGAATCAACCTTCATCAAGATAATAATCAATATAAGACTTTCGTTTGACACAATAGAAAGCTGTATCCAGAGGCTATGAAGCTATTTATGATAAATAAACTTACGGCATAATACATTCTGTAATATTGTAAAGATAAAAAATGTTGTGGTACTAATGGATTATTAGAGGCACAGCAAACATCTTCATGTCATCTCACAGATTTTTGTATTCTTCTTATGATAAAACTTTTGTGAAGACACCGCCTGTCTAGTCTAACGACTAAAATTATGCAATTTGAAAACTTGCAAGAAAAGTTTGTTTTGCCAAACAACATAGAACTAGGACAAACGTACGACGTAAACTGACAACATAAACTTTTCATCGCGTCTGTTTTGCATTTAGACCATACATTATTTATCTCCAATTTTATTTTTATTATCAACCTTTTGCCTTTTCTCCTTCTGTAGCTGCAGGGCTTTTTTCCTGCCTTCACGCGCACTCTTGAGGATTCTTTGCCTTTTCTTGACCAGGAGCTGGTCAGACGTGAGCATCTCATCGGGAATGTCCAGCAACGGGAAAGACGGCTCTTTGCTCTGTGGGCAAAAGTAAAACAACATCTTTCTCAGGTCGCAGTACATAAACAAAGAAAAGATGAATGAGGGGACAAGCAAGCAAATGGGTCAATAAAAAAATGAAGTAAATGATACTAGCCTCCTTCTGAGGATGTAATACAACTGTTCAAGATCGAAATATCCCAGTCAGCCATTGCAGTATAAGCAGAGCTGAATAATTTGCATGCTGCACTAAAAAAACTAAATGTTACCCTAGTTATTTTTCAACTCACAAAAATCTGTGCATTTTTTATTGTGAAAGGTTCATAAAATAATGGATTGGATAACTAAAGAAGTCAAGATGACATAACTCTGTTTAAACAAACCAAACTTACCTCTGCCTCGATGGGTGCTGGTTCTTGACCTAGGATTTTTGCCTTGGCCCTCTGAATGCTTGCTGAGAGTCTGTCTACCGAGGCCTGTAAGTCTTCCACACGACTCAGGCCAACTTCAGCCAAGGCAGACTGAGAAAAAAAATGCAACAAACAGCAACCATGGTTAAAAAGAGCAATATAAGGTTAGTAGAGGGACAGAAATGATTTACCATTACCATTTGCTTGCCTTGCACTTGAAATGGAACTATTAACTTATACATTTGACAGATGCTGTTTTGGAATCTTTTGTGTTAAATTATTGAACTATAAGCCTCAGTCTTGATTACCATAAAAAACAAAATAGCAAGTGCTACTCTAAAGTTAAAATTTTTTTCCCAAATATAAGGGTCAAAAAGATGCTGGGGGAATTAAGGAGAACCTTTTCATAACTCAATATTGGATTTGTCTCAGTATGTATTTGAGTTTGTTGTTTGTTCTTACGGCACATCAGCACAGTAACAGCTATATTGTGCCTATGATGTCCTAAGACAATTATGGAAAATTAATAAAAATGGTGAGATAAAAAAACAAAAACGAGCCGAAATTTGGAGAATATCAAATCATTCAACATAACTGCAAAAGCAGAGCTATTAATAAAAGGTGTGCACGCCTTTAAACCTTTTCAATACTTGCTCTTAAACGCTATACACACTATACAATCAGGTTCTAAGCTGTTCTGCTCTAAATCAGGCTAGCTTTTATTCTTCCTGAATCTTCAACATCGTTCTAACCTATAATAATTCTGTGACTAGGTCCTCTCTACCTCTTTACACTATCTCCAGGACAAAAAAATCTATAACTGTTCCTTGTCTTTTGTATGACGAATGAAGGCTTAATGAAACCAAATTTTCTTATTATATGTTCAAATACCCTTGTTAAGATTTATGTCTGTTAGTTCCAGGTAGTGACTACTTTATCATATATTAGAACTTACATTAGGCTCACAGGAAAAAGCATCAGTACTACTATATACCCAATTTTTTGTTTGTTGCCGTTTTGAAAATTGATATTTTTGAAGCACAGGAGAAAAAAAAAAGGAAAGGAATGAAATGGAAGGGGTTAGAGCTAAAGACAAGAAACAGCAAATTACCACAAAAGCATCATCATCCGCAGTCAGGATCAATTCCTGCACTTCGAGAAGTTTCTGTAGTTCAGCTTCATCTGCTTGCAACTAAAGAAAAAAGAAATGAGATAAGTATAAATGAAGAGAACAACATGAACAACAATTTATCGTTATTAGGACCCCATGGAATTTTCTGTTCTAAATTGTAATGCTTGAAATGGGAATTTTTCTTTGACATTGTATGTAATTCTTTCTTCTAATTGTAAGTATCCATAAAATATCCGTTCGGCTATACAAAAAACGTAGGGGTCACAGAGAGCCACTCAAAATGCACACAATGGTACAAAACGAGTCCCAACACTAACGTCTGACAATTTTACATGCTGCCACATAGAGACACTGTGGGGGATGTCGTGATTTCTGTCTCAGCTGGTCACCCAAAATACAATGCACTATTACGGTTAACTAAGACAGAGCTTTTATCCAACTCTGAAAACTCTATCTGGCTGTTTAACCACATGAGTGCTCAGATAAATTTTGTAGAAACGATGTACCTATAGAGATAAATGTCTATGATATTGACATACCTTTTAATCAAATTCCAATGAGTTATGTTCTGAAAGTGGTGGAGTCAAAATATGATTTGAACCAGCGAATGAAACAAGGGCAGCCATCCACTTTAATGGACAAATAAAATTGACATTTGTATTATTGGTTCCAAAATAGGGGTCGAGTTTATCCCCACAGCACTCAAGAGGTTGATATCCAACGTCAGCACTATGTAGTCTCTACTGAAATCTCTGGTTGTTTTACATCCAGTGTCAACACTATATAGGCTATATTAAAAACTCTAGTTGCTTAACATCTAACATCAGCAATATGAAGGCTATAATTATAAAATCTCTGGTTGCTTTAATCCAACATCAGTATTATGTTGGCTATATTAAAAACTCTGCTTTACATCCAACATCAGCACTATGTAAGCTATATTGAAAAGTCTGCTTGCTTTACATCCAACATCAGCACTATGTAAGCTATATTGAAAAGTCTGCTTGCTTAACAACAAATGTCAGCAATGTTTAGCTATTATAGGAAACTCTGACCTTGTCCATCCTACGCCTGGTATTGACCTCCTGTAGTCGAGACATCTGCTGCCTGCGGCGCTCCCTCTGCTGTTCATTAGACTGCTGGGTGCCTGGCAGCTGGCCAATTAAAAAAAAATATATATATTCTTGGTATAAAGAGTGCAATTTTGAAAAGAGCAATTCCACTTTGTTAGAACACTTTTGAGAGGTGTTCAACAAGCCCAAACACATATATATATATATATACAACTTCCTCCTTGGATCTTGACATGCTTCTCGTTCAGCCTTAATTAACTTTAAATTAAAAAAAAATAAATAAATAAACAAACACATTTTCCAAAAGTTTGAATGAAAAGTAACAGGAAAGAGAAGAAAACAAAGATGTCTACATAAATAAGACCACTCTCCCACTGACTAAACAAAAAATATAACATATATATATTATAATACATAGGTCCTTGAAATAACAGGTTAAGTACCTGAGTCACAGGTAATTGCATTTTATGAACGTTTTCCTCAAAGTATTCATGTTTGTCCCACAGGGCCAATTCTGTCAGAAAATCTGGAGCAAAACGACAGTGATCTCGCACCATTTCCTGAAAAGATTAAAAAAAACTGAAAATATGTTTAATATCTGCATCAAAAAAATAAAAAAGCACACCAAAACAGTTCATTGTAAGCATCTCCTAGAAAATAGAGATCTAAGATAAGGCTGAGAAAATATTTAACAAGTACAATGTATAAAAATATTGTAAGAAGCTGAAATATAATGCTATAGTATACATGAAGCAGCAAAAATCAAAAGTCTTATACAAAACTAAGAGAGATGGGGAAATTTGGACTTGACTTTGACAAAATAGCATATTTGTCCATCAAGTGGTGAACATCCCTCACCATACTTTCGGATACTTTGCTGCTTTCCATGCTTCCATCACTTTGCCTACATATGGAGCCATCTTATTAGTCCATCCAGTATCTTTTCTCTTTGCTTTCCCCTGCTGTACTTTCCTTTGATCATTCCAGTTGTCATAGGATGTTTCAAATTGTCTCTTATCACATGACCAAAAAAGCTTGCTTGGCATCTACAAATTTATTTATAAGTGAGCTTTTTGTGGTAGCTTTCTGTAGAACTGTTTCATAAAACTTTGTGATGCAATCATCATCTTCATCAAGTACCATGCCTCATAGCGTTGGTGATCATGTCCCTCCATATCTCTCTTTCTTTGGTTAGTTTCATCATCTCTGTAACCTTTGATATTTGTAGCCACTCCTTCATCCTGTCTGCCATTTTTTTCTCTTTGCCTTCCTTGACTGCGTTTCCCATCAATCATTCCTGTCGTCACTAGATGTTCTAGTCCCTCTCTTCTCATCACATGGCCAAAGAATGTTGTTTGCCTTTTCCTCACCTTGTTAATTATTGATGGTTTTGCCTGAGCTTCTTCTAAAACTTCTTTGTTTGATTTCTATTTTGTCCAAGAGATGCGGAGCATTCGTCTTAAAAACCACATTTCTATTGCTTTCAGTTTCTTTTCTATCTGCTTTGACACCGTCCACGCCTCGCAACCATACATTAGAATAGGTTCTATGTAGCACTGAAGGACCCTTTTTCTTGTCTGGATGGAGATGCGCTTATTTGTTAAGATGGTTTTCATGCGCTGGAAACTTGCCTTTGACTGCGCTATGCGAGATGATATTTCGATGTTGTTTCTGCCATCGCCTGATATTATTGCCCCTAGATATTTAAAGCGGTCACTTTGTTTGAGTTTGGTTCCTTTGATATAGATGTCACTCGTCGGCGATATCTGTTCCTTGCTGATAACCATTACCTCTGTCTTTTTACTGTTCAGTTCTAATCCTTTTTTCCTGCTCTCCTCTTCTACAATGTTTGCTAAATTTTGTAGATCATTGTTGTTTTCTGCTAACAATACTGTATCATCGGCATATCTAAGGTTGTTGATATTGTGACCTCCCACTTTTATTCCAGGATGTCCTTCTAAGTTTCGCATGATTATTTCACTGTAAAGAGAGAAAAGGTCTGGAGAGAGCACACATCCTTGTCTTACACCACGCTTTATTTGTTGGAAAGTACTGATTTCCCCATCAAATCGCATTGCTGCTGTTTGTTCCCAATATATGTTTTTGATCACCCTTAGATCCTTTCCATCCACCTTTAGCTTTGTCAGTTGCGTGATTATCTCATCGTGGCGTACTCTGTCAAATGCTTTATGCAATATACGATAAAAAAATATTGGAACCTTACAGCAAAAAGTTCTTTTTTTTTAATCTCTCAAATCAAAACAAATACTGTCCTAGATCTTCATATGACTCTGTTTCAAGAGTCTAAAAAAATAATTGAAAAAAACAACAAACACTTTTTTTGTAAACATGGTTCAGTCCTGTCTTTGTATCTGATTGTTCAGTGAAATTAGTGTGACCTACCTCTACCCTAGCCATTGTGATGGAGGCCACATGACCTGGGTACTTAAGCTGGAGCAAACGCTGCAGGAACCAATCCACGTAGCCGCCCCCGATGTTCATCCTGCGACACAGCGACGGATCCACGCGGCCACAGAGGACGGGAACAACGTGGCTTGCCTGGTAACCGCAGTCCAAGATGAGAGCGTCAGCCGTTTCTGGAGATGCAATGGAATCAGTAGAATAACCTTTTCACGCCGCATAAATTTAAGGCCTATTCCTTGTATGCAAATCAGTTTGGAGAATTTTCCAAAATGTATTTAAGGTAAAAGCTCTGAGTTGTTTTATTTCAAAATGGAAAATGTTCAGATCAACCTAAAGAGGTGTTAGCACAAGAGCATAGCAATGCCCACAACCTGTGTGCGGCCTGATGGGAAAAAGTTAAACAGGGTGGAGTATGCAACACCTTTCATTTAGACGTCTGTCTCTGGACCTATCCACATAATAGCCTATTTAGTGGTAAAAAAAAGCCTTTTCATATACATGTATTGGTAAAATTCAACAAAAGGTATAATTTTATCAGCCCACAGAGAATCATTGGATTACAGCAACTTCAAGTGTTACAATATACGCTGAGCTGACAATTATTATACAAGTTTCTGTGTTTATTAAATCTTGAAGGTTTAGTTGAATCGCCAGCAACTGAACTTTTTAACGGACGGTGTCTCAAGACTAAGGTATGACACATTGACAAGCTGACACAGTAACAGAGCGGGTATACCACGGCTTCTATGTAAGCTAGTCATATTATTCCGACACTAATGCAATCAGCAGAGAAAAACGCTGCCTGATTGAAATTCAAACCTTGGATTTGCGGATTAGATATTGTGGACTGTAGCCACTGAGCTCGCTCACACAAAACCTTGAAAGTTGCTTTTTTTTTAATTTGATAAAAATTTGAAGTAAAGAACAAAATATTGCTACTCACGCAGATTGGGGTGATTATAATACAGGCTGAACAGTGAGTCCACGCCATAGGACACTTGTGGGACATGGTAGCACTCAAACAGAAGTTCTGACATCACTAAAGTACGGATGAGAGATTTGAACAATGATAAAGAAAATATTAACACGAAACAGTAATAAGTTTTCAAATTTTAAGGTTGAAGAAATTTGTATTTTAAGGTTCATTGATTTGAAGTACAGTGGGCCTTGTATGTGAAACATCAGATTGGATAAACAAGCCATCAAATCCAAATGTCAAATTCTCTTTTATTTAAAAGAAAAGAAAAAAAAAGAAAAAAAAAAGATAAAAAATGGGTTTGAAAGATGCATTTCTTTGTTTATTTATTCTGAAATTAGGTTTCACTCAATTTCATCCACTGCACTTTGTTCATGTAATTTTTGTTTTAATAAAAAATTTACGATGAAGCAAAATGTAAATAAAAAGTGTTAAAGATTAAGTTATGAGAAAATACAGTACTAAATGCAAATCATTTTACTTTTTATATCAGTATTGAACTAAATAAAACCAACCTTTTAAGTATTAAAAAAATGATAAAAAAGATTGTTAAGTAAACTCTACATTCTTAATGATGATATTAAACCATGAGAAACCTACATTGCCTGTTGTAGTTTGGATTACAGAGCGCTTCTGTAAGAACAATGGGGTGATTTACTGATCCCTCTGTATTCACGCCCAGATGAGAGAAAATGTAGTCAAACACTTGTTCCTGATTCAGAGTATATTAATGAAGACAGTCTTGTTTTCAAATAACACCAGATTCAAGTTGCTTTATTTAAAAAACATAAAACTGATGAGATCATAAAAAAAAAAAAAAAATAATGCTAAAACAATTAAAAATCATAGATCAAAGTAAAGGATGTGCTCCAAAAGAAAACAGTTTTTATTTCTGTACTCTAGATGACAAACCTTTACCTCTCACCTTGTTGCATTACGGTGGGAATCCGGAATTCCCCTTGATGAAATTAAACCCTCAAGCCAGAACTTAATAAAACACAATTGCATGGTCTATGTTTTGCTCACAGAAGTTAGAAATATATAAATCTCCTATAAAATTCATGTAATGGCTGATTAAGTTTTGAATCAACTACAGCTCTTAATTTATAGTTGAGTTTGTACTGCAGTGGCACTTCTGTAGATACATATATTTTTTTTTAGTTTGAAGATCTTCCCACATCACATGTACATGACTTACAGATAGACTTCTAGAACTATGTGACGACTTATAGCCTTATAGAACTACGTGACAACTTATCTATAGACTTCTAGGACTATGTGATGACTTATTTATATACTTCTAGAACTACCTGAAGACTTAAATACTTCTAGAACTACATGACAACTTAATTATAGACTTCTAAAACTACATGGTAAGTAGACTTATTAAACCAAATTAGTTTATAAAGAAGGGAAACAAAATTTCAGGCTTACCTGGATGTCGAAGAGTGTGACAATGTTCCTGTCAAACTGAGATCTGAGGACCCACTTGACCACCTCCACATTGGTAATGTCATTTCCAATCAGAGTCTCTACTTCCTTTTAACGTTAAGTACAAAAAAAATTAATAAAGAAAAAAATATACATAAATATTACATTTCAAAAAAAAAAATGTATTTACCCAAGGCCCTAAGCAAAACGATCACTTTAATATCTTACATATCAATCTTTCCATTACCATTGGTGCATACTCATTCCGCAACTCTTTACACAAAAATTATTCATATTATGTAAACAAGCATTTAAAATACATATATACTCATTTTTATAAAAAAGGAAGTGAGTGAAATTTTTGTTTATCATTTATGTAAAATTGTGAAAAATTATGTTCCGTAAATAATTGGTAATGCTGTGAATGATAATGCTGATTTAAGATTATAAACTAGGATCCACGCAAAGACTTTTAAATATTAAAAGTAGATTTAAATGATACTGTAAGACTAAGAATATATTGCAGCCATGGTAGAGAAAATCCACAATGTATGAGGGATTTAAAAAAAAAATGTGCCCCATTACAGTTTGGAATTACAGAGGTATTAATATTGATTTACAGATCTTTGTAGATTTGGCAAAGCTCTCTCTTAGTTTAACGCCTCCTAGATCCCCAAGGCTAATAAAGTTTGACAATTGAGTTTGTGTTGCCACGCACAGAGAACGAGAAGAGACACAACAACTTCTATCTCAGCAGGCTATATTATAATATATATATACTAGAACTAACCCAACCAGCAGCAGCGCTCTGTAAATTAAATTTAGTTATAGTTCTATGAACAAACATACACAATTTTTCACATGTAGATAATTTAAATACATACATTTTGATTTCGTTTGCCTCTTTGTTTGGCTACTAAATTCTTAAAAATGAGGCGGGGTTCCTCATTTGTAGCCCAGTCTGCTCTGCATTGGTAGGTGCCTGAAAAAAAAACATCAAAAAAATGTTACACAAATGTACATCACACTCAGTATTTGGAACTAATATAAAAAAATAATAAATAATAAATAAGCAATTCGTTTCTAAAACTTGCTTAAACTCAGTATTTTGAACTCGTGGTTGTGAATCCCCCTTTGTAAAATAAAGTTTTAAAACTCACTATACCACTATTCAAAACATGAAAATAATTTCTTATTGTTGTAACTATATCTTCATCTAATTCGTTTGTAAAACTTGTTTAAATATAAATCTATTTCCATTTTTGCTTTTTATGTGAGAAAAGACATGAACACCAAGGAGGCTTAAAAAATCAGGTTTGATTTAGCATCATTTAAACATGCACCAGTGACATATGCAGCTGCTTTAGGAATGGATTTCAACCAATCTTTCTGCAACATAGATAAACTGGTGAGATCTAAATATATTTATAAAGCCCCCATAAAATGTCTAGAAATGGAACTAATTAATATTTTTATCAAAATGTCAAGATGCTACCACAGATTCTTTAGTGTGAAAAATTTGGGCCCTCCTAGAGTTCCATGAATTTACAGGATAGGAAAAAGCTAGACATCACAGATTGGATTGGAGGTCAGAAAATCAACGGCACAATCTGTACAACAGTTTAAAAGGCAAAGAGAGGAATGGAGTGCCATGATAGCTGAGAGTATTCATGATGCAAGGCACCTGTTTATTATTATAATTTAAAAACCCAGATCAAGAGCAAACCTTGTGATGACCTGGGCATTTTTATAATGTCATTTACAGAGTTTGATTTTAAAATCAGCCTGCATCATGAGCATATAAAAATCAATGTAGCCTGCCTAGACTTACAAGTTTCATCTGTTTTTCAATGGAGTAAAATATTAAAACATCATTGACATCTTTAAATTTAAAGTAACTTTAATAATACTATTACTAATAATATTATAAATATTTATAATACAGTTAATTTATAGAGCGCCATTTAGATCCAATACACTCAGCTCACGGTGCTATTACACTGTAATAAAATCTCATTAGACAAAAAATGACACAGTGACTTGTAAGTAATATCATAAAAAAAACACACGTCAAACATAAATTCATAAAGGCATATGATTTGCATAGATTAAGGTTATAATATAATATAATTTATAATAAATTTTTAAATTCATAATAAAGGTGTTTGTTGACATGCAATTATAAATCTAGAATGAAAATCAGAAATACTTAAATACTATTGTTGTTGAACTATTTGCTGTTAAATAAAAAAATAATAAAAGAAAAGAAAAGGAAAGGAAAAAAAAAAAAGAAAGAACAATTGATGAGGGTTGATGTCGGACTCGTCTTTAAATTGTAACATTAACTAGTTAAACCCAAGCTGTCGCAGTGTGCAGCCGGTAAAATCACAAAAAAAGACGGACAAAGAAAGAAATAACCAATTTCCACTTATAGATCTATCTAAATGCTACGTCAACATGGAATGGGCATGACAGCTTCTAAAGAGTTATTCAAACAAAAAGCTATCTTCTAGATCTAGATAATCTAGATTTGGAATTTATATGTAGGGCATAAACAATGAATACTTGATAAATATAATTTATAATAAAAAAAAGATCCTCTAGAGAGGATTTGTAATTTAGTTAGAACTGCTTGATTGAAATGAACCAAGTCTAAAATCTTGCTTTAAAAAGAATATCCACCAAAGAAGTATGCAGGGCCTACCTCAACTTTGCATTCATGTCAACAACAAAAATAAATTTTTAAAAATTTGAATCTCTAGAGATGACAAAAATTAATCCTTAGTGTTTGTTATATAGATTGGAAAACTATCCCTAAATGTGATGGTAAAAAAATTATATACTTAATGCACTAGGCATGGGAGATCTATCTATAGATAGTAGTATGTACTAGATCTAGTCTAACTCTAAAGACCGTGTCTAGGTAGATATGTTTTATGTTCCAAAATGCTTACCATTATCTATAACTAATGGTACTTTTTCATCACACAGAGATGCCGGATACTCATAAAACGTATCTGGAACAGTTTTTTCATCTTTGAAAGAGTAAACATTTGATAGGCCTGTGTTGGCTGTATCGTCCTTGTCTACACTGTGAGACATGCCAAAATTAACACTAGACAATGCAGATGGTTCTAAACTAGATCTAGAGTCTAGATGCCTATGTCAAGAGATCTATCTCTATACACTCTGACAAAAAGTCACAGGTGTGAACGAATCTATGTGAGTTGAAATAAACCGGTTGTCAATGAGAAATTGGGAATTGATTCTCATTCTAGTTTCAGATTTCGTTTCTATTCAGCTACAGATGTAAATTTTAAAAGTATTAAAACGATCTTCGAACAAAAAAGAGTCACAGTACCAACCATGGACGTCTAAAGAAACATGGACTGCTGATTACGATACATTGGGGAGGCAAGGGCAGCTAAGCAGGTCGGTCGTAGGCCTATGTGGGGGTCGAAAAGGATGATGTATTGCCCAGATCTGGTTCTAAATTGAAAATAAGCATTTGTTTCTGATTATATTCATTTCTAATTAAAATATTTTTGACATTGGTTTGGGTTACATTACTCAATGCATTTTTTGTATTATTTTTATCCAGCTAGAGTTTGCTTGTCTTTTTGTTTGTTTGTTGTTTTCTTTTTTTTTTCAAACAGCAGCACTATACGCAGGTGGTGGAGCGTGGGCCTTGTTATCGGTTAGATTTAGAAACCCACAATCAATTTTTTTTTTTTTATGTATAAATTTATCCTATTTGGTCCCCTACTGGTTGGGTCGGTGTCAGTATAATGTGGCCGACTGAGACAGGACTCATGATGGTATCTCCGCACTGACTCCGTGTGGTAGTAGGTAAAATTTTCAGACGTTAGTCTTTGGACCCGTCCACAATGTTATTATACACCATGGGAGAAATGTTCCTTTCGTTTGTTTAGTGTTGGTGTTTTCATAGGGATTTGGAATTTTGGAATTTCTCTTCTAAACACAAGGAGCACTTTTATCGCCGATGTGTGTGTGTGTGTGCGTATATATAATTTTATATATATATATATATATATATATATATATATATGCGAATGCCAACTTGTGGAGATCGTAACTTGCTTTAAAAGTCAGTCTTATGCATCTTTCTTCCTTGTTTGTTTTTGTTTCTTTGACTGCGGCTTTATGGCACATTTTATTTGACAGTTGCCACTCACCGGACAGTTTTCTATAACTACAGCTACAGTTGCAGAGCTTTTGGTTTTTCGTCATCTTTTTTTTTTATTGTTACATTTTTTGAGGAGATTCTTGTTTTTTTTTATTGGGGGTATATAGATAGGTAGGTAAATAAATATATTTGTTTATAGCTAAACAGATAAAGAGATATATAGATAGATTAAATAAACAGACAGATAGATATATGGTATGACGGCTATATAGATTGATGGATGATTAGATAGAATAGTGAAACAGTTTTTTTTTCTTATATATATAGTGGATTAAAAGTTAGGACACTATTTTCGATACTGACGCAATTAATCGTATGAAACTAGTCACAAAAAGCGAGCTCTTTGCTATTTTCACGTCTCCTATACTTAAACCTGACCCAAACAGTTGGTGTCGAGATTCGAGCCAGTGTCTGGACACACCAAAACCTTAGTCATTGTTTTTTTTATTGAGTTATATTGTCTTATTTTTGTTTTGTTTTAGTTATTCTACACAATGTGAGCTCTCTCCATTAATTTTTGTCCGCAAAGTTATTCTATGATCTAGTTTGGTTCTTCACCCGACTGTGGTCGAATTAGAAATGCAAGATCTCTGTTAACCACTGTGTATGGACCACAATAACATTAACAAGGGAGATTACTGTGGTAATTGTAGTGGTAATTGTAGTCGTAATTGAAGCGGATGTGATTCATTCCTCGCGCATGGTACTAGGTCAAAAATGTATTTTTCCGATTGTGTAATTTTGTTTTAGGTCGACCCCTTAAATTGTTTCTCTGCGGAATAAAATTATGATCTTGTTGCTCTAATAGGTGGCATGTCCTTGTCTCTTCGTAGGATGTAACCAAAGAGGCTCCAGCGAGCCGATTGAATTTGTAATGGCAAAGGATTTTCTTGACTGATGTTATAAAGTGAATAATTTTAATGGGGTTTTGAGTACCCTTTTCAACTGTTTTCGATGAAACGCATTAAGATATTCCTCCTCCATTACAATACGCCCTCGGGTTCTGCAGTTATAGCGAGGTTTTTTCTTTTCTCTCCCCAGATTTTCTAAATCAGCACCAACTCAGGCGACCTCGATGATGCAAGGTTTCTTAGAAAACGAAAAATGTATTCATAGCCACATGTACATGTTGCTTAAATACGGTTGATTTTTGCTTTTAAAGTCATTATGGGTTTATTCCCTAAATGACAATATAGACCCATTGCGTCTGAAGTAGGCCTACTTGTATTTTCTTAATGTTAAGATGTTTTTTAATTGATACTTTACAAGGTGAGCCACATATTCTAATAAATATGTGCATGTCAGCGTTTGAAAAATTATATTAGACAATGCAGATAGTTCTAAACTAGATCTAGAATGTAGAGACCTGTTTCAACAGATACACTATGGCAAAAAGTCTGAAGTGTGTGAAAGAATAGATATAGATCTAGATCTAGTCTAGATAGTGAGTTGAAATAGCAGAAACCGGTTGTCAATGAGAAATTGAGACTCCAGATTCTAGTTTCAGATTTCGTTAAAACTATCATCCAATTTTAAAAGTATTAAAATCATTTTCGAACAAAAAAGAGTGAAAGTATCAACCATGGACGTCTAAAGAAACATGGACTGCGGGTCACGATACATTGGGGAGTCAAGTATAAGCGAAGTCTGGCTATTTTTTAGCAGGACAGCTGAGCCAGTCGATCGTAGGCCTATATGGGGGTCCAAGAGGACGATGTATAATCTAAATCAGCATTTGTTTACTTTTATTCCTAATTGAAATGTTTTCTGACACTGATTTCTGTTATATTCCCCAATGATTTTTTTTTCAGTTCTATCCAACCAGAGTTTGTATTTTTGTTTGTTGTTTTCTTTTTTTTCCGCATCAAACGTCTGCGTTATATGCAAGTGTTGGAGCATGGGTCTCGTAACCTCCTGGTTAGAAACCGACAATAGACTAAAAAATGTATAAATGTATCCTGTTTGGTCCCCTACTGGTAGGGTCGGTGTTAGTATAATGTGGCCGACTGAGACAGGAGTGACGATGGTATCCCTGCACTGATCCCGTGTGGCAACACGTAAAGTTATCAGCTTTTAGTTTTGGGATCCACCACAACATAGCCTATAAATTATAGTCCCCAACCAGTAGGGGACAAAATTGGACAAATACATTTTTAACCGAGCGTTATGCGCAAGGACCTAGCCACCTCCGCTTCAATTACCACTACCCATTTCCCCCCACTTGTGCACTTTTTGCAAAGGACCTTTCAGGACTCGGATTGGACTGGTCAGTCATCTTAGGATCCTTGTTCACCTTTCATTAATTTAGAAGTAATTCATGGGCACCTTCGACTTTGAAAGACGAACATAATTACTCCATAGGAATAAGGGTCTCCCTTTAATTTCTAATCACTGGTTACTAATGTCTCCTATGCTAATTGTATATAGCATCTATTTTTTATGCAACCAGGGTGAATCAAGCACAAGCCGGTAGTAAAAGTTTTGATAAGAGCCTTCTAAACAAAGAAATAGTAATACTACAACAACTAACAAAGTCAAGTTGTTTTAGTATAAGAAATAGTAATACAGCTGGAATTTTGACTTTGTTAGTTGTTGTAGTATTACTATTTCTTTGTTTATAAGGCTCTTATCAAAACTTTTACTACCGACTTGTGCTTGATTCACCCTGGTTGCATAAAAAAAGATGTTATCTACAATTCACCTCTGCACCAATTTACACAACAATTTTTGAAACATTACTAACAATATAAATCAGTTTGGTAATGAATTTATAAAAATATTTTTTACTCTTTCGCTGTTTCTACATTGTGTCACGAGAGAGGATATTTAAAATTTTATGTGATTACTTAATAAAATTATGTTTATAATATAAAGAAAATAAATGGTTTAAGAAATCGTAATTTTTACTCTGTTTTTTTTTTATTGATTATTTTGAAATAATACGTGAGCAGCGCGATGCAAAGCTGTTCAACAATAATACTTTAGCTCACTTTTACTCTTACTTAAGTTTTCCACAACAAAACGCAAAGTCGCCGAAAAAAAAAAACCCAAACAAATTAATACTTGCAAAATGAGTTGCATTATTGAACATCTTTGCATCGTGCGGCACACCTGCTATTTCGAGACAGAGAAAAAATTAAATCTGCGATCGTGTATGAATTTTTAAAAATAAGTACTGCGCATACATATACGACCATACTGACTCCATTATCCTGTGAATAGGACAATCTATGCAATTACACTGTATTAATTTACAGTGTATGCTGATCATAGGATAATATTTTATATTTAATCTGGTAGTGCTTCTGTAGGTACACGTGTACCCACAGAAGCGCTTGCTTCGGTAGGTACACTAAACTTAGCCTGTAGATTAGATGTACAGAAGGGTTTTACTATAAAAGGTGACAAGCTTGGGGCGTTTATCCGTTACCATTATTGCCGCTGGTGATCAGAATATCAAAGCATACACATGTAATGATGACCAGAATGGTTGAGAAGAAGCACAGCAGGAAAAAAACAATGAGAAAAGATAATGGACTGAGCCACAAAATGGCTAAATTAAGGGAAAACAATGAAAGCAATGATGGATCGGGAAGTGAGGAGGGACATGCAATCACCAACGTTACTATTTAAGCACGGCACTTAATGAATTTATGGTATTTTGTCATAGTTGAATCCAGATCTAGATTACACCGCTTTTACAGCGCTAGGTCTATAACAAAGCAAATGAAGGGGCGGGGGCTATTGGTTTGATAATAATTTTTTGATTCTATATTTGACTAGTTAGCCCAAAGACTTGGACTAGGGGTTGTATAAGAACAATGCATCAAAAAGTTTACAACAGTTAATAAACTAGATTTTCTATGCAGCTACAGTAGATTCAATCATTCTTTAAAAAGGATGGACCTAGAATCTAGACATTTCCAGTACAATGTACTCTAGAACAAGATCTAGATCTAGATTCTAGACCTAGATTTAGATCTTGTCTCTAGAGATCGTAAACCATGGCATAGATCCGATGGGTCTAAGGTATGTTAATGATCTAAAGAAGGTCCCATATCTAGACTCACTCGCATTCTCTTTCCTTTCCTCTCGATTTGAATAACGAGAATTTTGATGACGTGTTGCGCACGTGTACCTAATGAAGTAAGTGCTTCGGTGGGTACACGTGTACCCACGGAAGCATAAACATTTAATCTGTGAGGCTGATTGTGTGGGCTGAAAAACAGTCTCTAGCTAAGTATAATTCTGTCTTACCAAGCTTCCAAAATAAAAGGCAAGTTAGCCGAATTAGATAAAATAAAATAATGTATGCAAAGTAAGGATAAAAAAATCTTTTAATTTTGAGCATAGATAGGATAAAGTAAATTTTAGAGAATATTTTTTTTATTCGGACTACAAGCCTATTAGATTAAAAATTTAAACTGTCATATCTGCAGGCTGTTAAAAGAATGATTATAGTAATTAATATATGTAATGATTTATAAACCGTCTTCCCTTTGTCACAAAAGCTCAAACGCTGTACCTTGTTTATTTGAACATTTAATATATACGAGCTCGTAACTCAAATAAAACGTTGCAAGGATGTCAATAAATGTTCATACAAAGTATATACACCTGTATAATAGATATTATAAGAATTATTAAACTGGCTATTAACATAACTTTTACAGAGATGCATGGTTCTCGGTAACATACAAACAACTTTAATGATCTAAACATGCACAACAGTAACACCAACAACACCACGACAACTTACAGCTACACCAGTAACAACAATAAAACGAATTAAATACAACAACAACAGCAACAACGCTTTGGAAAAAAAGACCAAAGTGTTGTTAAGCTTCAAAACGAAGTTTATTACCAAAACGCCAGTAGACTTTTATTTTGAGGAAGTAACATTGGTTTTTACGTGTTTTTATTTCATTCTTATACTGAATTTGGATATATAATATATAGGATAGCGAGTAAAAAAAAGAAAATATAATATTTGTACACCCATTTTACCATTCATAGGTGGTTACAGGGTTTTCCAGTGGTATTTTTAACAGCACATTACTAAAAATATTTTAGATAAAAATCACAAGCCGTTGAAACCTTACAGTGGCTTGGGAAAACAAGGGAAAATCGGCTTATGATACTGAATGAGTTAAATAAACTATAGTCGAGCCCCTATATCTTTGTCCTTCTTGTTCATACTAATCATACTATCCCAGTATTAAGAAAAGGCTCATCGGCTAATAGAGTCATACAAACGTTTTAACGGTGAAATTTGGATAGACCTAAGGTAGAATTCACAAACATGATGCAGCCTTGGTCTCGTCGTAAGCGTCCTTATTCTTATATTGTCATGACGTGACGTAAGCTACGTCTTGTTTGTGCATTCTACCCCTGGAGTCTTAAGTAAAACTCGTTTAAAAATAATTATGCGAAGAAAGTTCTTGAATGAAAACCAAAATAAACCTCACTTATTGCATGCCTGACAGATATTTCAGATAGAGACGAGTTTTACGGTACCGCGGCGGTGCAGTACTTAGACCCACAACCCTTAGACATGGAAAAGGCTGCACGGTCAAAAATTTAACACTGGACATTTCCGTCGCGAAGGGAATGGAGGAAAGCCCATGGAACACAGTCCATGGGGAAACTGTGATGGCATGTGTCCACTGTGAGGTAGGAGCTGCCACTGGCGAAGACCAGGAAGTATTGGGATTGGTCCCGGAAGAAGCCAGATTGGCAGTTATCCACTCCCTCGCGCCAAGTGTGCAGTACTGAGATTTCATCATCTCCAAATCCATCTTTGCCCTTGAAGATTTGTTCCACTTGAAAAGTAATCCTAGAAGACTCGATCTATGAAGAGTAAAACGTTCTAACATAAGACTTTGAAAGAGAAGAGGAGTTTTAAACAATAAAGAGTGATTTTTTGAGCTTCCAAATGGATATTCCTTTAAGTATTATTTGTCATGAACAATCTTTTCACTTTGAAGCCAAAGCGGGCAGACTTGATCTAATGGAAGGAGAAAAAAAGGACCGAAAAACAAACAACTCTATTCTGAATTTGCCAAGGGTAGGGGGCGGGGCTG
>RQTK01001106.1:50039-71321 GCA_003991915.1 Elysia chlorotica
ACCTGGGGTAGAACATCGGCTTTCGACGCAAATGGTGCGTGGTTCGAGACCTGCTCTGGCGACCTGTCCCCTACTGATTGCGCCAGTGCCAGTTTGATGAGTGGCAGAGGTTAGTCTTGGAACCCGTTCACAATATAGCCTATATCGTATTGAGTTTGGACGCTAACTAACAACAACACACACATACTTTGCTAAGGTATGTTATTTTAATTGTGTGTTATAAAATTTGGAGAGGCACACTACACATATAGTAAACCCTACGTGTAGTTCGACCCTTTATTATGACGGCCATTCTGCCTGCCATGTTAACTGTTGAGAAAGAGGAAAATGTCTATAATTATACTTACTCTCTTGCCTTGTTCATTCACAGCCTGGCTAGACATGGCAGAAGTAATCTCGCCCCTGAAGACCACACTGGCTTTACAGTACAGCTGTTCGAAGTCAGAGATTGAAAACTTGGTGGAACAACCCATTGTTGTCGTTGCCATGCCAAACAAGAGGAAGGCAACAGCTATGGTGGTGGAGTGGCCCATGATGTGCTGAAAAATTGTTTATTATCGGCGTTAATTAATTAGAGTTAAGTGTCCTGGGTTTGACATGAAGTCAAAAGGCAATGAGCTAAAAATGCTTATTTTTTGTTTGTATCAAAAGACAGAGCTACAAATGTTTATGATGATTTTAATTAAATGATATAGATCTCTTTCTGTTGTCTGAGCTACCAACTCCATCAACCCCCAAACAAAAACAACAACAACAACAACAACAACAACAACAACTGCAGCAACAACAACATCAACAAAAGCAACATACAAATACTCTACATTTTGCGAAGATTGACCCGTTCAGAGAAAGTAATTAAAAAAAGAAACAGCAATGCCCATTAAAAAAGCAACAACTGAAAGAACAACAACAAAATGAAATAATCTACATTGGTTGAGAAGGTTGAGAATCTATTAATTAAAAACGTGACAAAACAGTCAGGATATTGATGTTTTTGTGTGTGTTAAGATCCGATTAGAGAAAGAGACGTATTGAAAAAACACCCCCAAACCATGGAGGTGTAACAAATGAGATAACTGAAGACTGGAATTGTATATATTTTAATCACTATATCACAATAAATGATATATTGTTTTTTCTACGCGTACCATTCTTCTCTATCATGAAGTCCTTCTTCTCTGCTTTGTGGTACATTAGCTTAGATTTCTTACCCAAAAATTGAATGGATTGATTTTACAGCACTACACCATTTATTTTGCTTTAACTGGACTTAAGCATAATAACACTTACACAAAAACAAAAACAAAACAAAAAAAAATACAAAAACGGACATAATCATAATTAAGCTTAAAAGACAGAAATACTATTTATGAGAAAGCTTAACTAACAGTTGTTTAAATTTCAAATATAAATAAATCCTGTAAAGTTTTCTTGCCCGTAGCTCAGTAGGGGGTTGAAACTATGCGACCAGGTGAGACAGAGTCATGGCGTCCTCGCACTGTCTCTGTGGGGCAGCACGTGATATTGTTACACTTTAGTTTTGCGGCCTGCCCACAATATAGCCATTGTAGGGCTGAAGTTCAATGCTAAGCAACAACACTTACCTTTTTAAGATGAGGGTTGAGGTTTGGTAACGTTAGCTCAATAATCACCCACAGAATGTAAGGAAAAACTTTGCAACCGAGATTTTTATAACTGCATCAAGGTGTACTGATCTATGACAAATCAGAAGGTCCTGCTCTTACATATCAGATTTCCCTCTCTTTAATCTCTCTTGGGAAAATACATTATGAATATTGATTGCCCTGCACAGATGTTGATCACACCAATACATCCGTATACCATTTGTTTTCCCGCATTATAATTTTGTTTACTCAGATAGTCTCAAATTATACATAGATACATGTATATATAATATTCAATACCATAGATGTTCGGTTGCGTAATTTATAAACATTGACTACTTAAAGGCCATACAATATTTCGCAAATATACCTATTTTAATATATTTTTTATGCAAAATATCAATCCTGAGGCAAAGTAAAAAGTATTTTTTTCTTCAAATTTTCAAATGACGTATACCACAGTCCATAAAAACTCCAAAAGGTTATTAGGCCATGACGACAACGCGAACGTTACTTTACTAAAGGAAATAAGGACAAGATGCGAACTAGCCATGTAAAACGAACATCGTTGAATTACGGAGTTAGTTGCTACATTCCAACGTTAGCACTATATAGGTTATCTTGTAGACGGGGCCCTAGACTGACGTCTGACAATTTCAAGTGCTGCCATACATGAGAGAGATCGGGGAGACCTCAGCCAGTCACATTATATTTAATGACACGGACCCAACCAGTAGACATAGAACCAACAATGCGACTAGATGTTTTTAAGATCTGCCCCAAATCAAAAAGCTCCAAGAATATTGAAGAACTAGTGGAAAATCATACGGGGGAATAGACGACATGTTCAGATCTTTAAAAAAACTGAGTCTAAAACAGCTTGGTGGGATGGAACAGTGAAATAAATGATGTGAAAAAAACAATACATTTAGAAGTCGTCGTAGTGAGAATTATACATTTTCGTCAACAACATTACTGCTAAATTAGCAATTATGCGGACATATCAACCAAAACATTTCGGAACTCCTTTTTGATAGTTAATTTGTACCAATCGCACACTGTGAAAGGGACTTCATCGCGGTAATTAAGACTCAAAGGGCCGTAAGAACAAAATTTCTATAGCTTACGACTCGTCGTAAATTTTGTTATTCGAATTATCATTGTTACGATGCGTTGTATAATACCGCGACGTTGACCCAAGCTGAGAAAACTTAAACAGGCAAATCAGAAATTAAAAAAAAATACAATAGGGTAATAAACGAAGTGACAAAGGTACTTCCAAGGAGAATCATGATGCAAGCAAAATATAATATACCGGTAATGACACAAATGGTTGTGCTCAATGTTGGATGTGATGACACCTAATGTATTTTAAATCAGATCTTTGTGAACAGCGAAAGCATCTTACGTGATCTAAACATCATGCCAGTCCAGAAAATCGGTGGACAGTCAAGAATCTTGATAGTTATGCTGTGTCGAGAGCTGAAAACGACGAATATCTGAATTATGGTGGTCGTGGTGGTGCTACTGCTGGTGCTGGTTATGTTGATAATGATAATCGGGATGGTAATGATGATGTTGATGACGATAATAATGATAATGATGATAAAGGGGATAATAATCATAATGGTGATGTCACTATTAATAAAATTATTATTTGTTATGACAGAAAATTATTTTTTAAGTCAAATGATAAAGTTAAAAATCACCTCTATGAAATGATTCTTGTTTTGGATTCGTAAACTCTCAATATTTCCTCTAGCTTGAGAAAAAATCGTTACTCATTGCACGCGCAGCTGTCATTGTTGACATGTAATATCTCCATAACTTATAAAAACATTGGGATATAGAAACAAAATTACTTTACATTTTTGTCGTTTCAGTAGTCTTCAGTATATAATCATGTGTGATAAATATTTCAGGGTAATTTTTCAGCTTTTCGAACCTTGTGTTTTCAACCCGAAGAATTATTTACAGAGAGCGCGACCTAAGCCAATCATTGTATACTAGCTGGGAATCAATCCTTAGAACTCTTGACTATTCGTCTTACGCTCTGTAACTGAACTGCATCATGACCCATTAATCGTGGTAGCCCATGGGCACGTAATTAGTTTTTTACAAAATTCGCAACCAATTAAAATATTGATTTGTGTTAAAAACTAGACGGTTCTATGACCGTTTCCCTAAAACTTAAAAGTAAAAGAAATGTTAATCTTTGAATTCCATTATTCGTGGTTGTCAAGGCGTCTTAAAATTTGGTTGAGAGAGAGAGAGAGAGAGAGAGAGAGAGAGAGAGAGAGAGAGAGAGAGAGAGAGAGAGAGAGAAAGAGAGTTATGACTTTTCTGAAGACCTAAGATAGAATGCACAAACGAGACGTAGCTTACGGCTCTTCCTATCAATATAAGAATAATACGGCTTACGACGACACGTAAGCTACTTTATGTTTCTGCATTATACCCCTAGGAGATGTTTAACTACGACTTCTTCTCTTTGTCTGAACAAAGATCATGTCAATGCCTCTTCTCAACCCGGTAGAATCACAATTGACTATTAATGGAAAATATCGCCCAACTCAGCTTGCATTTTCAGACCATCCTTTTTGGCATATGAAGCACCATCTGGTAGGCTTGAAATCTAAAGCAAAAGAGATATTTTGGTTACCACCCCCCACCAAAAATAAAAACAAGAAAAAAACAAAACAAACAACAACCCACAAACAATCAAAAACAAACAACATGGTTTGATACCCTTGTAGTCAATCTTTATTCTCTTTGATCATGTTGGTAAAAATTTTAGCGATCTAAAAGGGTACCAACTTGCAAACAAGCTAAGAGCCAAGAGCATGTATACTGTGTGTAACATAGTATTATTTAAGCTTGTCTCAAATTACTTTACATTACTTAAGAAACGCCATCTTTAAAACGGTGCGTGTGTACTTTTTAATTCGCATCTTGATAGCGGAAACACGGAGTCTGTTCCAATCCTTGCCTGGTTTGGTATTTTTTTTAAATACAGTCTCATCAAAATAAAAAACGTACTTGAACTACATATCATTTTCAGGTCAAGGACGAATAATTCCCCCTTCCATACAGCATAGCCACTAACATTAAGGAGGGGAAACATATCGACCCACAAAAATGATAATTATATACAAAGGTTTCATGCCATCCAGCTCCAGATCGTATTATATTTAACATACGATTAATCATATATGTTACTACTTACCCACAGCTGTCCACTGTAAACATATTTCACATGGGGTATCACAATATGAGCTTATCTTTTCAGTGCAAACACAGTTATTTGTCTACCACGTCTTGTTTGCTGTAACGATTATGACATAGACACACTGAAATTTCTCGACAGTCGCAGTAACAGAAGCCACAAAGTGGCTTAAAAGTACATGTAGTGAAGATCACGTATTAGCGAAGCTCTTAAGAAAAAAGTTCAGATCTATCAAGTTATCCAGGTGCTAATTTTCCTTTAAACAATGTTACTTTGTAATTAAAAAATTGCGTTGTAATATTTATCCTCACTCTAATAAATTATTCTTATTGAGTAGAATGCTCAAACAAGATGTAGCTTACGTCTCGTTGTAACAATTATACGAGTAAGAAGGCTTACGACGAGACTTAAGCTACGCCATATTTGTGCATTCTACCCATGGTCAAATCGAATCTAAATTTAAAGCCTTTCATTGCATACATTTCTAAACTAGCATAACATTCGTTTGCTGTTGTTTTCGCTTATAAAATATTGCTGTCAGCTGTGTTAATATTTCAAATTAATATATTTTGGTAGAATAAAACATTCAAGGGCTCGAGTTGTAAAAGATCAAAGCGTCTTTCTGTCTAACACGCCGACGATTCCAAAGACTTATATAATAATTATAACAAAAGGTGCTGTAACACAGAGACAAGAACGGAGCAGGGTTACGTACAAGGAATAATATCTCATCCAGTCACATTATACTGACAACGACTAAATCAAAGGGAAACGGTATCTGACATGTTTTGATGGTAGGATAAAATCTAGGTTGACTGAGTTGAATTTGCGCACTTTTTTCACATAACCCATCAATTTCTTTTGTTCTATCCCCCATTCTGTGTGTCTCTCTGTCTCTCGCTCTCTCTCTCTCCCTCTCTCTCTCTCTCTCTCTCTCTCTCTCTCTCTGCCTGTCTATGCATGTATCTCTCTCCCTGTCTTTCTCTATAATTATGTCTCTCTGTCTGTCCTTGTCTGGCTCTCTGTCTGTATGTCTTTCTTTCTTTCTCTCCGTCTGTTACTCTGTTTGTTTCTTTGTTTGTCTTTCTGTCCATGCCTGTTTGTATCTGTCTAATTACATAATTTAGATAATTTATTATTTATTATTTTATTTACCATTTCCTTATGGCCTTGTCTTCATTATTTTTTAGCAACATTTCAACAAAGAATGATAAAACAAGGTTTTTAAACAGAAAACAGTAGTGAAATGCAAACGGGTTAAAAAAGGTAAAACTGTTCGTCTAAGTCCAGAATTTGATTTCAAATCAATTATGCCAATAAATTAGTATACTGAAACACCTAAAGCCGATCAGACTTTTGTGGGGAAATATTATGACGATGAATATAGCGATCGAAGTGATATGCATAATGTACTCGTCACCTTAGATGTATAATGTACTTTCTCATTTATAAAACCCTCCAAGTCTTTAGTATTTTTAAAATGAGATTGCCTATTTTACAGCTAAACTGATAAGTAGACAGGAGGTAAACAAAGTGTTGGGAAGGCTATAGGACCAATTTTTTTGTATCCATTGATTGGGTCGGTGTCAGAAGAATATGACCTGCTAAGACAGAAACTGTTAAGTTCGCTACTGGTTGGGCCGGTGTCAGTATAATGTGGTGTCATCTGAGAAATTAACTGTCTTGATCCCTACTGGTTGGGGGATGGATCGGTGTGAGTATAATGTGACTATCTGAGACATTAAATGTCTTGATCCATACTGGTTGGATCGGTGTCAGTATAATCTGACTGTCACAGACATAAACTGTCTTGATCCATAGTGGTTGGGGATGGATCGGTGTCAGTATAATGTAACCAGATAAGACAGAAGCCTTCTTGTTCTCTAGAGGTTAGGTACATGTCATTTTTATGTTTCCAGCTAAGACGGAAACCGCCTTGTTCTCTTCTGGTTGTGGGGTTCTTTTTAGAGCAAGGGAGAGAGTTCTCTCCCTCTCTCCGGGTTTAACGTTTCCTAGGATCACCTGGATGGTCCTATATAGCGATTCTCTACTGGTTGGATTGAACTGTGTGTACGTGTATATAATCGGCTAAGCCATAAGGCCTAGTAGCCCCGGATTCCCCCTTGTTGCAGCACACAAAACTGCCAGACATTACATTTGGTACCAGTCAGCGATATCGCGTAAACGTGAACGATGGACTTTGTTTAGTTAGTTAATTGCCCGTTTCTTGTAAGCTTGCAAGTAGGGCAGAAATACAGTCCTTCTAGGGCTATCGGTCCTTGGCCAGTATCAGAAGAGTGCCCCAGGACTGGTATATAGCTGCAGCTGCATCTTCCTTCTTTTTACGTCATCTAAAAGCTGAGAAAAATCAAAAAAAATATACGCTGACCGATCTCATGACGAACGTGTGACAATTTTATGTGCTGTGGCACACGCATACTGGAGCGTCCGGGGATACTATTACTCCCCCAAGGAAGGTAACAAATAAAATGTGGAATAGCACAAGCTATTTAAAGGTTTATACCCCTTACACATTCAGATGGAAACAACTCCGCATAAAGGGAGATAATCCAAAAAACAAACAGGGGGTAAGGGGTTACACCCCCAACCACGTAAAAAAAAAAAATGACTTGATTTATTGGTTTTGGTACTGGTATAAAAGATAAATCGTCGAAGTTTTTTGAATAACGAGTTTTTCATACTGGTGTTGAATTTACCACAGGCGCCAACAGTCTGGCGACCTCTCACTGTTTTATACCCTCCATGTTCCCATGCCTGTGGTTTGGCATCTGGGAACTGGCGATATGCGGGTTTTACATGCTAAAGATTATCATCTATCAGTGGGTATTTTCGATATGGTAATGATTTTGCAATCCCTGAACGGTGAATGAGCTATATCTCTCTCTGTGTCTTTCTCTCTCTCTCTCTCTCTCTCTCTCTCTCTCTCTCTCTCTCTTAAATTAACGTCTTTAAGATTATGAAGGAGTTTATAATCATACGATGACGTGTTATCAGCCTCAAGTCTGACATTTCAATGTTCTGACATTTACATTTAGAGCGGTGGTGCCAGGACTTACGTCGTATCATGTTGCATAACGTCAAAGTGACGTGAAAGGTCTCGTTATGTTTGTATCACGGTATTTGTCTCATTCAATATGTTTATGTCTCGGTTTCGATCTTAATATGTTTTTGCAACGTAATTGGTGTTATCATGTTTGTGTCTCGTATTGGTCACATTATGTCTGTGTAACGGTATTGGTCTCATATTGTTTGTGTTACAGTTTTGGTATCATAATTTTTATTGTTTGTGCTACGGTTTCGGTTTTATGTCGTTTGTGTTACGGTCACGTGACTCAACCAGCTATCCAGGGTTATCTTCAAATATCTTTGGATTGCACTAAATTATGATGGAGTACATTTGGTTTTTAGTTTGTTGCCTTGTCTCCTACTAAGGAACAATAAAGATTTATTTGCGGACGAATCCCAAACCAAACGTCTGACAATTTTATGCGCTCCCCCCACAGAAATAGTGCAGGGATTCCAGGACTCCTGTCTCATCCGTTCACTTAACACTGACACCGACAAATACATGTGTGTCCAATTGTGGACCAACGCTCCTCCGCGTATGCCTGTTAGCCCCCCCCCCCTCTTCCCTGGTAATGATATTGGAAAACCATGAATACAAGGAAGAATGTTGGAAAATGAATGCGCAAGGTGTGTTGTGCTGCATGGTGCGTAGTCCGTTGTACATGGTGTGGAGTATTAAATCTAACGGTGGAATCCCCAGATACACGGACATCGAAAAGCTAAAATCACCGATTCAATGTGTGCATAGTGCCATCAGATAATAAAGATTAGGTATTTCACACTGTTTTGTATTATCAGAGACAGACAGTGTAAAATCTATAGGCTCTGGTATAAGCCCATAGCTGTGTAGGCCCTATTGAGTGAGTGGATATATGAAGCCGTTGTGGCACATAAAGCTTCACCACGTTGTTATTATTATGCAGGTGTATTCTGTGTTTACAATTTCAGGATATAATGCTATGGATGGGAAAGGTTAATTCCACAGCACGCATCTCGCATCACCATTGCATTGAAACTTGGCTTTGAATTTTCGTTTTCAATGCAATCTTTCTTGAACTAATTTTCTATTGTTTTTCTTAAGAAGATCGGTTATAATGTTGTATCTTCAGGCAAAAGCGCCTGTTTTAGGAAACAAATGCACGTAATATTTTCAACGACTGCATAGGTTTCATTATTAGACATAATAATAGTTGTTGTCACAGCATTATTTTCTACGTAAGCTGAGTCAAGCAAGCGTGTCATATGAATTTATCGTTAAATAATTTGAAAGATGAAATAATTGATTGATTTATTGATTGAATTACTGAATGGCTGAATAATTGATGTACAAAACGATGAAATGGTTGATTGATTTAATGACTGATTTAGTGGATAGTTGATGTGTTAAAGGACCTAGACAGCTGCACACAGTACGTTACCGATGGTCAAGCCAATTTACGGTACAGTTTGTACCATTTTGTCAAACCAATTAATGAATCAAGTAAAGTCTTCGCAGTCAGAAAGAATTACTTTCCTTTGTGCACTTAATGTTCCTTTTACACACTCAAAAAAAAAACGTCGCACAGTTTAACAATACTCGTTTGTCTACATACAATATAGCATGCTTATTTATGATCTAAAACGTTAACTAAAGTAGACAACTACTTATTGAAATTCATAATATTTATTTGATTGTATCCTTTTCTGTTGTGAAATTATAAAGCAGGTAGATAAAGTACAGTATAACGTAGCTATATAAATGAAAAATGGCTTTTGACATTTTTATACTTGCTCAATATAAAGTTGTCCGCCTCAAAGTCGTGTAAATCAAATCTTATAAGAATATGTATAAATCGGTTTTTCTAATACTATTTGAGCTTATAATACTTTTTATTTCTGTCTTAGATTTTACAAATACTGCACAGCTAAACAAATAGAAAAACTGTCCCTGGCGTATTATTACAAAAAATGTTAAAATGTAAAAAAAAAAACAATAAAAAAGAATAAATCCCCATGTATTAGAAAAAATACATTATTGGTTTATTTAAGTCATGAAGAAAAGACAAACAAAAAAGTAAGCTTGATGCTTTACGCCTTCCTCAAATTGCATTTTTTTAAATCTATTTTTGATGGGGTTTTTTGTTGCTTTGTATATTTTTTTTAAGTTTCTCTGGACGTTTTTGTCTGAAGAGTGCAAAAACTATTATAATTATGTGTTTTAAAACTTTTGTTCTGCCACCTTTATTAGCTTACATACTTTTTAATAACCTCTTTCCAAACTCTTAAACTAATTATATCATTTTGTATTGTAAGGTTTAAAAAACCCTGTTACTATCTATGGAGAAGAGAGGAGACGCGGATAAATAGGATCATAGGATAAAGACAGCGTAGGATATGCCAGGTAAATTAATAAAGTGGGGAGTGTTGCTACTACTGTTAACCACTAGGGTTGTATTAGTGAAAACAATGGTAGGCATGGCATAGAAGCGCATGCTTTCAGCTCTACATGGCCCCAGTAACAGTCTTTCAAAACTAATTAAGGTTAGATAAAAATTAACTAATAAATAGTAAGTCTGTATATAAACTAAAAGCTTATCAAAGATCCCTAGTTGCATTAGAAGAAGGATTCTTTCTATTGAATATCTTTAATAAGATGTGGATAAAATGGACACACACAAAATAAAGAGGGCGGATTTAGGGTCTGGAAAATTAATATAGTGACCCACAGTCCTGGATTATGAGATGTTTTTTAGCGGTTGGTCTGGTTATAAAGAGTGAGCGGACAAAAATCACTGTCCCTCACGACTTGAATATGATCAGAACACACTCAGCTCACTACCTCTACTCGGTGAGTGATTATTGTATGTTTGGTTGGTTGGTTGTTTATTGCAAATAGTGTCGGAAGTCAGTACTATATAGGCTTTATATTGTGGACAGGTGCCTGGACTAACTTAGTTTTTTTCCATAGCTTTTAAATGTCAACGTTACACAGGGCCTATTTTGTGGACGGGTCACAAGACTAAAATATAACAGTTTTGCATGCTGCCACACAAACAAGTTTTTAGAGTGACGGGGTGCCAAGACTCCTGTCTCAGTCAAACGGGCACACTAGTAGAAGACAAAATTTGATAAATAAATTTGGAAAGATCGTGAGTTTTTATTTAGGGATTTTTACATAGGGAGACCAACCCTTTAGCACTTGCAAAAGTCCGAACAGCGGAGAAATAAATTAGTTCCCATACGTTCACCATACAAACAAACTTTGCACTGATCTGTTTCTTAAACTTCTTTGTAGACCACATGTGTTGCTATCGATGAGTGCGGCGAGCACAGGTAAGCAATGTTCTCTCGCTTTTCGCTTTTGGACAGCGCAATATAAAGCATCCCATGGAAGAAGACTGGCTATTGAAGATCTAGTCCGATGGAATGCGAAGTTTCTCTCTGTGACTTATTGATGGCCATGGCAATTCACCCCATTAAAAGTCCTTCTTGGTGGCTGGAGCGGTATCCTAGGCACCAAAAAAAAAAACTCACCTTTGTGTGCCCCGGCAGCTATTTCTACCTCTAGTTCTACTGTATTTCTCTTGCAAGAACGTATGGTGTATCTGGTTCCATTCATCAGTTCTGAGGGCTTTATAAGAATCATCAGCGGCATTCCAACTTTGAATGACAAAATATGTTGTGGGAGTCCTGAGACCTCAATGGTGTTTTAAAATTCTCCAGGAAATTTAACAATTTGTTTATCGCCCACCATTGAATTTGCAAAAGTGTATGCGACTGCAGTGTTGGGAATTCTGGCAGCTTCTATCTGCTGATGACCATTTTCAATGCACAGTAGATTTTCTAAAAAAGTTTGCGCACCTTCATCTGCATTGAGCAAAATATCGAGATACCTATGTGTCTCTTTGTATGGTATTTTTGGCTAGGAGTTCACCTCCCCATTCAAGAACCCCCTTGTCTTTTACGTGGCATTCTTGATTTAGATCTACCTAGATCTATATTATTTGCTAATATTGATCAATCGTTCGGAAGGACCTGTCCATCAGCTGTGTTTTGGCCACAAATCGTACGGATTGAGACATCGAAAAGTGTGTGAATCGCGGTTCAGTATGCCGTGCATAGTAGACATACGTTTTGCTTTGAAAGTTTTGACAGTGGCGTTTTAGGGCCAATAAAGAATATTAAAATGAAACAACACTAAAGTTTGAAACAAAAAACTACAGAGACTTTGCACTTCCTTTCTAGGTAAAACTCGAGATTAAATCTAATTAGTTCCCATACATTGTAGATCTAGATTATTGGTCTAAGCTACTGTTCTACATGTATCTCGATTCGATCTAGACTGAGAACGAACGTAACCTCTCCGGATTTAATAGGAATCTAAAAGATCATGATTCAGGATTATGTTGTCTAGATTAAGGGCAATCAATAGAAAAGCAATAATCACCAAAGCTTCAATTCTTCTCAACAATTTTTTAAAAGTTAAATTAGTTTGTTGACATCTAGAAGTTGAAAACGAAACAACAATACCAACGCAACAATAAACAATAGTATCAACTGGAACCACAAAATGCATCTTCCGCGTAATTACATAGAGGGAAATGAAAGTTAATGTGGACACTTTTTAAAGCCAGTGAAATATCTTGCCAATCAAGTATACTTTGGTTTAGTAGAATGGTGATCTCAGTCCATTTGAACAATAGCACAGAGATTATTTAAAAAAATTAATGTTGAAATTATGATTGTTTTTTTTATTATAATATTACCGGTACATCAAGGTGAACTGAAATCATTTCAAGCATTTATCACAAAGACGACTTAAACCCTATTAGAAACCAAAAACAAAACAAAACAACAACAACAACGAAAAACAACACACTATGATTTTGATTACTATAATTATAAACCAAGGTCGCTATTTTTTTTTATATGTCCGCATTAGTTACTTTGTCCTCGCATTAGTTACTTTGTCCTTAATACTTGTCACTTTAATCCTTGCCCTGATTGTTCTCTGTAAATAAATTGATTTGATTATCTTGCGCGACCTCGACCAGGAGAAGGATAGCACAATCATGCAATAGATAATTTGTTGTTTAAAAAAAAAACACTTCAAAAGTCATCGGATGTGTGTATGTAAATTTGTGTAGGTGGGACGGAGGAGGGGGAGGATGGCATTTGGAGATACTGGTCATCATATTGTGATGACTGGGTCATATAAAATGCAATAAAGGTATAATACTTCAATACTATTTAGACAAGGGTTTTTGATAAATAAAAAGCTTTAAGTCAAGTTTGCACCTTTTGTAATGATTGTATATACATCTATAATGACATTCATTTATAATAAATGCCGACATCACACCAATTAAAAAGTAAAAGAGGCAGTTCAAAAGCCATAATGCAACAACCGACTACCAAATAGGGAAATGCCATTAGATATGCATGTAATACCCAAACATACTTCATTACCTTTCTCTTTTATGGCTGATAACTATTTGTTTTGTTTTTGCTTTTTCATAATTTTTTTATATATATATATATATATATATGTGTGTGTGTGTGTGTGTGTGTGTGTATATATATACTTTCAAATTTCTTAGACAAAAGTCTTCTGAAGCACTGAACAAAATAACTTCAAATATAGTAGGATACCCAATCTATAGAGGTAAGATCCACATCTATAAAAATGTGTTTTTGTGTGTGTAAAAGATAGGCTCTCATTTACTTTAAAGTGTTCTAGCCTATGGTTCACAAGCCCAATATCCTAAAAGCCACTTTTATCTTTTACACACACAAAAACACATTCATTAGAAAAAAAGTAATGTCCCTTGGTACACATTAATTTTGTGCTAATATACTGCAGTATATCACCATTGTCTTCAAAACTAATAGTAATACGTATTCTTTTGAACTTTTGACCACAGACGCTATGAATCCCGCTTTAACCACAGCTCTCTTAGCTGTGGTTGCCATGGCATACCAAACACCGGCCTGTAAGAATATTATGACCGCTGAAGAGCTGCAGGAGTTCTACTGTTCCTCTGACCTGATCTTTCTAGGACGCAAATATGGGGAAACCTGCACGTTTTTCAAAGATGAGATAGGAGAACGGGTAAGGATGTTCGAGAGCTTAGATTGCGAAAAATAAAATAAAAAGATATAATAACAGTTATCTCTCTTTATAATTTTGCTAGCGGAGCGTACCGCTCCACAGGGTGCCTACGAACTGAGGTCAACAAACCTGCACAGGGTGCTGTGTGTCTTGTTTTATCTGTGGTTAGCTACCTACAAGTAATTCCCATTAGCTACCTAGTCTCACAAGCTGCTTCCTGACCTCAGTTGACAGCAGCTCTGAGCTGGTTGTATAATAATGGTGTGGAGTGTTAAAGCTAACGGTGGATGTTGGGTTGGTTGGTTTAACGTCCAACAGCAGCACTATATAGGCTTTATTGTGGACGGCCTCCAAGACGGGCGTCTGACAATTTTATGTGCTGCCACACACGAAACAGGGCGGGGATACCATGACTCCTGTCTCAGCCGGTCACATTATACTGACACCGACCCAACCAGTAGGGAACGCAACAGCCAGGATTCGAACTCGGGACCTTTTGCGTCGGAAGCCGATGTTCTACCCCTGGACCACCGCGCCCCCCAAAGAGAGAGAGAGAGAGAGAGAGAGAGAGAGAGAGAGAGAGAGAGAGAGAGAGAGAGAGAGAGAGAGAGAGAGAAAGAGAGATAGAGTGAGCGGGAGAATGGGAGGCTGCCTTATTCTTTAAAACATAGCAACATCTCTGAACATTGCTAAACCGGCTTAATCTTAATAAAGAAAAAGAGTTGCATGCGCCACGCTAGCTTTCCGTATCAATAGCATTGCTATGTTCTACCCCTGGACCACCGCGCCCCCCTTTATCTGTGGTAAGCTACCTACAAGTAATACCCATTAGCTACCTAGTCTCACAAGCTGCTTCCTGACCTCAGTTGACAGCAGCTCTGAGCTGGTTGTATAACAATGGTGTGGGGTGTTAAAGCTAACGGTGGAATCCCCAGATACACAGACATGGAAAGGCTGAACTCACCGATTCAATAAGTATGACGTGTATTTGGTTTGAGCAGAGTGTTATCAGATAATACAGATTAGGTATTTCACACTGTCTTGTATTATTAGACAGTGTAAAATCTATAGGCTCGTATATTAGGCCATAATTGAATATTGAGTGAGTGGATATGCAGATATTATGGACACATGAAAATACATCACGGTATCATTCTACAGTTTCCTGTTTTTCAAAATATCAGCATAGGTAAGTGATGTAGATGAGGATTGATTTAACAGCATCACGAATCCATAGAAACTTAACTTTAGATTTTCCCTTTGGACGAAACATTTTTTGGCCTATTTACAAAATGAACAGATTGTTGCAATTTGTATTTTCTAATCCAGATCAACGATAGAGTTGAATCTTTGGGCATGAACGCCTGTTTTAGAAAAAAATGCGTGTAAATTTTTAAAGGCCTGTACAGGTTTCATCATAAAGTATATATTTGCTGTCTAAGCATTGTTTTCCAGAATAATATAGTCCCGCAACTGTGTTATATGAATTTAGTTAATAGACTTTATACTTTATCAAGATTAACCTAATTGTCATAAAATCTGAAAAATAAGTTGATTGATTGATTACTTGAATGATTGATTGAGTGAATAATTGAGGTATTGAACGATCCGACGAAAAATTAACATCAATTGGCTGCCTTACGTTAATTTTTTTATTTGTAATTTATATTTGCTTTTCTCACCATTATTACGCACGAATAGTAATAACTTGATAACGCTTACTCCCTCTTTATTATCCGTCAACAGCATCAGAAAGCAGTTTATACTTACCGAAAACTATTTACGATCAAGGGCACCGCATCATCTTTTGGTGAGATAGTCTTGCATTTCAGCAGAGACTTGGACCGAGACGACTGCACACTGTACGTTACCGGTGATCAAGACGAAATGGAGATCGTCTTCGCCACTGCGAGTGGTGGCTTTACAAAGCTGGAGTCCTGTCGCCACATTGTTCCCTGGTCATGTTTCTCGGTTAGACTCCGGGTTTTTCTGAGCAACATCAGATGCTAAATCTGGGCACAGAGATTCCATCACTATAACACGGCGGCGCGAGAAGTGCACAGATTTTTGTTTGGTACGAAAGCGAGAAGACCTACTAAGTTACATGATTTAGAAGAAACTGTGTTCATGAGTGCGCAATGCTTTACTGCACTTTCAATAAATACTATTGAAACTGCATAGTTCGTCGTTGTTTTTATACTTACACAATCGCTCTTGTCACAAAGCTTTTTTTCCTCTAGCTTTTTGAAAGTATCACAGATCTTTGAATCAGAGACAGTGCTGTGACAAACAGTATCAAACCGGTGGCTTGAAATATCATTAGTGAAAGCTCAAATTGCATTTCGGATGTACCTTTCTTTGGTTAAGCTTTTGTGAATATTACATTCTTTAAAGTTTCGTAAAACTCAAATTGCATTTGGGATGTACCTTTCTTTGGTTAAGCTTTTGTGAATATTACGTAAAGAGTCAATTAATCTTAAATACCGTTGTTAGTTTTTAAAATGATCTGTCGGACCTGCACACTGAAGACGGTTGTACTGCGTGGAAAATAGTTGACTGATAAGAGAGCAATGCTTAGGCTTTGTTTGCAGACATTCTAAAAAAAGACAAAATAATTAAAAAAAACAGCAACAGCTTCTGAATGATTGAGTTGAGGTTTACAATGCGTTCACGACTTTCAACCAAATGATATGCCCAGATTGGTCTGGGAAATGAAAAAAAAATATTAGCATGAAAATTTTATTGATAGATAAATTTATCACACACGGGCTTCATTTATGGTAATTTCCCAATAAACTCTGTAATATTGCGTCTTTGCTTTATAATATGGAAGTATTTTTTTTAGTTTAAATTGACAAAAATATGGCCCAGCCAATGTTTCTTGTTTAAGAACAGAGAGATGGAAACTTATTCCAAAGAGTCTTATGGTGACTCAATGTTATTTTTTTGTGTGATAGACTCTTATATTAACAAGGTAAGGATAATGTTTTTGAATTGATTACAATATAAGATTAAAATGAATATAAAAACAGTGTTGCTATAACTAGAGACTTAAACTTTGTCGGACGACCCACGTTTTCAAAAGAAAATTTGCAAGTAGCTAAGAAAAAAAACACAATGTACAGAAAGGGGTTAACTGTAAGCATGATCGTTATCATTGGAACATATAGTAATAGTGCATTACAAGGTCTCATGTTTAAAAAAAAATAAGATCTACGGTATTCAATTTAATCTGTTATGTTGTACTAAATAATCAATAGGTTAGTGTGCATAAAATTTATCATACTTAGAAATTGTCCGATAATTTTTGACGACCGTTTATAGGCACTCCCCATGTTCGTAAACAATTTCCATTATCATAGATCTTTCCATATACGATTTTTGTCTAAATAGTTGAAAATTTGCAAAATTTTAGTTTCTAAGTATCTTACGACGTGATAGCCTTTAGCGCTTAAATTTAAGCTTCCAAAAGTTACAAACAACAGGTCGCATGTACATTGTTGCACTTGGTTACACTTTGGCATAACAATATACGAATAAGAAAGCTTACTACGAGTCATAAGTTAGGGCAATGTTGTACTCACGAGCCGAGGTAAGAACACATTAAATTTTTTGCTGTCACAGTCAAACTGAGGTATATATTAATTTTTGTATTGCGCTGCGCATCTCACAGGATATGAAGTTCACAGAAGCACAAACAGCCCTTCTGAATAATACGAAGAGCATGCATTAAGTGCTGTACACATGACCCCGCGTCTTATATGAGAGGTGGCGAGACAAAAGAACTGGTAGTAGTTCTTTAAACTTCTTCCAAGCTGTCTTCACACGTGTTGTGGTTGCAAGGTCACAGCCACCAGCTGCCGAGAGCATATCTCCCAGGTAGCAGAAAGAAGGTCTCATGCTTCAAAATTTAGATCTACGGTATTCAATTTAATCTGTTATGTTGTACTAAATAATCAATAGGTTAGTGTGCATAAAATTTATCATACTTAGAAATTGTCCGATAATTTTTGACGACCGTTTATAGGCACTCCCCATGTTCGTAAACAATTTCCATTATCATAGATCTTTCCATATACGATTTTTGTCTAAATAGTTGAAAATTTGCAAAATTTTAGTTTCTAAGTATCTTACGACGTGATAGCCTTTAGCGCTTAAATTTAAGCTTCCAAAAGTTACAAACAACAGGTCGCATGTACATTGTTGCACTTGGTTACACTTTGGCATAACAATATACGAATAAGAAAGCTTACTACGAGTCATAAGTTAGGGCAATGTTGTACTCACGAGCCGAGGTAAGAACACATTAAATTTTTTGCTGTCACAGTCAAACTGAGGTATATATTAATTTTTGTATTGCGCTGCGCATCTCACAGGATATGAAATTCACAGAAGCACAAACAGCCCTTCTGAATAATACGAAGAGCATGCATTTTTACTCCGCAAAAATGTCCCTTTTTAGTGCAATATGGCGGGGGTTTTTTGGAAACAAAAAAAAAAAAAAAAAAAAAAACAAATAAATAGAAAAAAAAAAAAAAAACAAAAACAACGAATATTTCTACTTTGAAGAGATTAACAAGTTTATGTGAGGGTGCGAGATTAATTTTTTAAATGTGTACATTAATAAAAACAAAAAAGATGATTTTTGTTAATTTTAGAAGAAACGAGGCACCTGCTTTTACACCGCTAAAAGTAAAGGACGAACAAGTTGAAACTGTTGACACATACAAATATTTTGGCCTCACCATTGGTTGTGAACTTTCTTTTACACCTATATTGAAATACCGATTAAAAAGGCAAACCAACGACTTTACTTTTTAAGGCAATTCAAATCGTTCAATCTCGACAACAATATTATAAAACAATCTTATGTCTCCTGTATCCAAAGTTTAATATCTTTTGGAATTACATGTTTTGGAGGAAACTCTCAAAGAGTATACAAATAAGAAAGAAAGCTTCCCAAATGATTGGCTGTGAACAAACCCCTTTCAAAGCCATACATGTTTTACAAATAACTCACACACACACAACATCTCGTACTTTTTATTGTTGAAACCGACTATTCAATAACTTGGTCATTTCTTGGAACAAAGACAAATTCAAACTCCAAATAAAACGAATACGTTAACAATTAAAAACATTCAAGTAACTAGAGCAGACTTTCAAATATTGAATTAAGTTTAAATAATATTGTCGATGTGTATCGACTTTGAAATCGTTTTGAGATTTTTTAATGCAAAAAAACCCCGAAAGAAAGTCGCTTTGCTTGAAATATTGTTTAAAAAAATGTATTGCATATAATTATAAAATAAAAGTTGTATAAAGAAAATCTCAAAAGACAAACAATCATCGTTTCACTTCATCTATAAAATGTTGTCAACAAATGGAACACCATCATTCAAAAACAAAAATTATTGCTGCATTAACTCATAGTGATGATGTGCTATATTTCCAAACATTTTTTCATCAACTACTTTTTAACACTAGCATGTCATATTGTTCTGTGTGGGTATGCTCCTCAATTTCAATATAAATCTATTGGTTTTATTCGATATCTCTTTTTTGTTTTTGTTTGTTGCTTGTTGTTTTTGTTTGTTTATATTTTTGTGTTTTGTTGTTGTTGTTGTTGTTGTTGTTGTTGTTGTTGTTGTTGTTGTTTTGCGTTAACACCTCTTTTCTCTTTAGTCGTTTAGTCCGTTTGATTACGACATTCCTAATACTTTCTGCACCTAAAATCTCTTACAAATTTAAATGTTCAGGAATGTATTTTTATAAACCATGTTCTTAATGTGTAGTAAATACTCGCAACTTTCAATTGTACTTTATTTCAGTTAAATTGTTACAGGGTCATTTGACATCTTTTTTTCATGAAGAAAGTCGTTAATTTTAAAAGAGACTATTTATAGCTATATAAATTTCCAATATTACTTTTTCTCTAGAGGTTATTTTTTTTACAAGACTTGTTATGACTGAAAGCGATATCTCTCTGAAAAGAAGTTTATGACTAGAGATCTGTACACACGTGCAATGTGATGGTTCCGTTCATAGACTAATATATATTTAAAAGAAAGACCTTCAGTCTACAGTGAAATGAGGCTTTAAGTCTAAAGTAAACATGCCTTTAGTCAAATAATTTATCCAAATCACTCTCATACAGCACGACCACAAAGTTCCTTCTTAGACGCGGTTTTACATCCTTACGACCTGAAACAAATGATAGACAATCAATTGTTTTATTTTCGATGCTAGTAATATTATATTATGTATATTATGAAACATAACCGTGTCCATTGGCACAAAATTATTATAAGCACAAGAAGAAAGGATATATAGCAAAATAATTTTCGAGGGGAAAAGAGAGGGATTCTCAGGTTGTCAGAATCACGTGACCAGTCGAGGCAGAAGTCCCTTCTGGTATCCCCGCAGCACGAAAGTTGTCTTTGTTACCAGTCTACAAGCCGCCACTAGAGAGCATAGTTATTTACTTATGTTAGTCCTCGGCGCATACTTAAGTACCTGAAAGACATTGTGTATATAATAAAATTTAATTGTGATAGCCCTACGCATGGATCTTTTAAACTACTGTATATTATACCCTTCACTTATAACAAAACTTTTCACGGACAATTGTTATGTTTTTACTACTCAGAGAGATAAAGGACTCACCGGTTCTACTAGTATAATGCATTGACTATCTTAGGATATTATGGGCACAACATAGCCGTTACCGTGCTGACGTGCCGTAAAACAATCTCACTCACTCACCACTCTACAGTATAGCAACTCTGTCTCAAATGTTCCCATTGCACTGACGCCGACGCAACCAGTAGAGCTCTCTTAGCATAGAACATGACTCTGTATTCTCCCTTTTCAGTTTTAAATTAATAAGAAAAAATATCTCTATCAATGCCAATGTAGCTATTCATTTTTTCAACCCCTTAAAGTGCGCTTGTTGCGCGATGTAAGAAACCCATAACGCTTAAACTGATTTAAACATGTTGGATCCTATTTGCTACACAATCCAATTCTAAGAAAATTGAATTCAAAAACAAGTGTTACCTAGAAAATGGAGCAGCCCCGCTGCCGCGTTTCTGTCGGGCGTTATGTTGAAAAAGCACAGGCTGATACCAACCAAGACCACGAGCAAGACCAGGGACGCCACAACAGCTGAAAAGGTTATAACAGTGTAACAGTACATTGGTACATCTAAAAATAATAATAATAATAATAATAATAATAATAATAATAATAAT
>RQTK01001106.1:71583-138145 GCA_003991915.1 Elysia chlorotica
ATTATTATTATTATTATTATTATTATTATTATTATTATTATTATTATTATTATTATTATTATTATTATTATTATTATTATTATTAGCACCATTAGTATTATTAGTATTATTAGTATTATTATTATATCTAAATCGATACTAATTCTCTCGTTTATCCCCTCCCTCTTTTTCTCTCTTTCTCTCTCTCTCTATCTCCCTCTCCATTTCCCCTGACAATCATTTTGGGCCAATACAAGAAAATGTGAGTCTCTGTTGATGTTTATCCGAGTGGTTACGTTGTAAAGTTATTGCTTCGCAATGGCTGCAGCACGATTCACAATTAAAAAAAAGATCATGTTTCGTTTTTTAGTGCATTAGCCAAGATCTTTAGAGAATTAGTTTAAAACATGATACATCACAATTGTTTTGAACTTTACTTTTCCACAGAGGAGGTGGGCGCCAAACTGTCAAGAAAAAAGTTCAAAAGAGATGAAAGTAAAAATAAAAAAATAGAGGATAATTTATCTGTTCCTATAAAACAAATAAAACAATGCGTTAAACTGAAAGATTTTAAATTTCGGAAGTAATAATAGTATTATCTAAGCTTTTTTCACATTTAGTGAATGGAATAATTTTACCTGACTGTCTCAATTGATGAAAGGCTAAATAAAATCTTCATTTATTTGCTTTGTTGTTACTTTGCCTCTCCACTTTTTGTGTGTTTTACGTTGATTTGTTATTATTTTACATTTTTAGTGTTGTTGCTGTTGTCGTTGCTTGTTATTGTTGTTGTTGTTGTTATTGTTGTATGATAGTGACAGTTCTTCAGAGATCTAAGACCAGTTTGTTTAGGATAATTATGTTAATGTGTCTGGAGTGTTGCGGGTTTTTCGCCGTATGTTAATATGGTGAAGGTAGAAGGAAATATTCATCACGTCTTAGTTGAGTTGAATTATATTTTGAAAAAGGGCACACCATATAGAACTACGTTATATTACACTAACTTATATTTTTCACAAAAAGTCCAAAATGGAGCTTTTGATCCTGGTAAGTCTACTAGAAATAATATCGTTTATATCGTAATGTAATGACGTTATTTCTAAATGCAAAATATTATTCAACGCAAATCAGTAAATAACATTATTTAACATTGCGGTGCTACTTTTAAAGAATTACCTGACTTTTTGTCTGGAAAAGAAAAAAAAAACGATGTTAATTTTTCTAATGTTTAAAAATTAACTAAATACATAAATACTAAGTTTAAACAATAGTCGGTTAAAACGACGTTTAAAGCATAAATGATGCAGAATATGTTAAACCAGAGACTAAAGGTTAAGTGAGAAGTTTCATTTAAAAAAATTGCAATGCTATTGATACGGAAAGCTAGCGTGGCGCAGGCATATGTATCTCTCTCTCACTATTCCCCTCCCCCCTCTCTCTATTCCTCACTCTCTCTCTCTATCCTTCTCTCTCTCTCTATTCCTCTCTCTCTCTCTCTCTCAAACTTAACCTCACTTTGAGTCTTTGTTGCCGGTACGTACCAGAACCTCTTTCACAGATGACCCTGCTCTCTTCCTCACAATGTAGGTTTCTCCAGGCACACGTATCTCTCTCTATCTCTCTCTATTCCTCTCTCTCTCTCTCTCTCTCTCTCTCTCTCTCTCTTTCTCTCTCAAACTTAACCTCAATTTGAGTATCTGTCGCCTGTACATACCGGATCCTCTTTCACAGATGACGCTGCTCTCTTCCTCACAATCTAGGTTTCTCCAGGCAGCAGCGTCGTAGCCACCCTTGGAGACACAGGTATCATAATCTGCGTCTACAGGGTAGTCGATGGCCCAATAGGTGTGGTATGTCTTTTTTAGGGAAAAAGAGTAAAGCACATCGTCGTTTAAGATGACTAGGATTTCCCTGGGAAAAAAGAATAAGTTAAAAACAGAGAGACAGAGATAGAGAGCGAGAGAGAGTGAGAGTGAGAGAGAGAGAGAGAGAGATCTGTCTTTGTCTGCCTGTCGTTCTTTCTTCTAGACCACTCGAAAGTGTTAGATAGTTGTGTCCCGATTCTACTAAACAGTTCTGCCTGACAACGTCGCTCTTAAGACACTTTCGTTGGTACACTGTATATTGATCGAGAGGTCTGCGGTTCGGAACCCACATGAGTGAATGAGTTTGTTTACTACGGCACGTCAGCCATGTAACGGCTATAATGTGCCTATGATATCCTAAGACAGTTAGTACATTTTACTCGTAGCAACAGAAAGCAAAAGAAGTGTGCACAAAAAAGTTGGTTAAAATTAAAGGTATATACAGTGGTTTAAAAGATCCATGTGTAGTGTTATGACAATTAAATTTTATTATTCACACCAAATTCCGCTAGGAATTGCTCTTTATTGATTTCTTTTCCGGTAAAAAAGCGGCCAGTCAACCAGAATGTGACTTATGGTTGATTGACAGTTGCAGGTATGACACTGTGGATTGAACTTTATTATTGTTTTTGTTATTCTCTGTAACTTTTCCGAAATAGTTCACTTACAATAAATAGGCCTTAAATTGTTCAATGTGTAAAATAAAGTATATATATAAAGTTTACACCAAACCTTTTTTTCCGTTTCATTGTACCATCTGAAATGCTGTGCTCCTTTTTCCCTGCGCATGCCTATCCAGAAGTGATAGTCCAGTCCTGTTATACCTGCAGATTTATATTAAGTTGTAATTACAATATGCGATAAAGAAGGCTTACAACAGGCCGTAAACTAGTGCGACGTTGTACTTACGACTTACGACCCCTAGCTCACAACTCGGGCTGTAAGAACAACGACGTGGTAGCTTACTACGATTATTGTTACGAGACGTCTTAAGCCTTCTTATTCTTATATTGCAACGGTGCGTCGTAAGCTACGAAGACGTTGTACTTGCCACTCTACGTCTCAAGAATGGGAATATCAAAACGAGTCCTAAGGTTACTGCGACGTTGTATTTTCAGCCTTAAAGATTGGAAGCACAACATTGTGGCAAATTTACAACTCGTCGTACGATATAGAAAATACGAAGGCTTGCGATGATGATCATGATAATAATACAGATTTAGATGATGATGATGATGATAATAATGATGATTATGATGATGATGATGATAATAATAATAGTTATTATGGTATTAGTGATAATGATGGTGATGATGATGATGATGATGATGATGATGATGATGATGATGATGATGATGATGATGATGTTAATGATGATGAGGAAGAGGAGGGGTAAAAGTAGGAGGAGGAGCTGGGGGAGAAGGAGGTGGAAGACAATGATGACGATCATTATAGTCGAGGTGGCGATGATAAGTCGATAATGACTATAACGATAGTGACATAGACGATTCCGATAATGACGATGGCCATGATTATGTTCATTACGATGGGGATTATGACGACGACGATGATATCGATAGCTAGTAATGATTATAATGATAATAATGACGATGCTGCTGCTGCTGATTATCTTTATGATACTGATGACGATGATCATAATAAAAAACCTTACGATTATCCAATTAAAATAGCATGCGCTTCATTAATTACTTGAAACCAGTTGATCCACTGCATTGCTTTTGATTTTGATTAGATCCGCGTTGTGATGATATTGACAAAACTCTCTAGCTTCTTGCCAGTTCATTGAGTCTAGCATGGCACGCATACAAGACTTGGACTCCTCAATCCATATCCAGTTGTCATGGCAAGGGCTCTCGCCTAAAGGAAAAAAAAAACAAGTTAGTTTTACTTCACTAAAGTGGTAAAAAAGGGGAGGGGGAGAATTTGAATTTGTAGCTGTAGCCCTGGGGTAGAACATCGACTTCGACGCAACAGGTCCGACGTTCGAGCCCCACTTTCGCTCTTGCGACATCGTCACTATTGGTTGGATCGGTTTCAGTATAACGTGCCTGGCTGAGACAGTTCATAGTATTATATCCCTGCACCGTCTCTTTGCTGTAGCACGTAGTTTGTCAGATTTTACCCATGCGACCCGTCCAAAATATAACCTAATTAGCACTGACGGTGAGCGCCAGTCAACAAGACACTTGGTCGACTTAACGGAGTGACGGGATTCCGCCAGCAATGCTCATGAAATCTTTCTATTTTTAGGGTTTTTCCCACATTCATTTTATTATCTTTCGAACCAATAAAGAAAGAAAATATTTTTCGACTGTTTAAGAACGTCAGCTTCTATCCTTTAAAATAATGTCTACACTCACCGATTACATAATTATGTGCGATTTAGCTTCGTTAAGTTCAGACATTTTTTAGGGAGATGTAAGATCAGATGATGTGCTTCATTAAGTTAACATTACAGAAACGGAATCTTGAGTTTACAGGTAAGCGTCAGAGCTAACTGGCTAAAGTGGTAGAGCGTTGGTCCTCAGATTTAAAGGTCTGCGGTTCGAATGCCACGATGGGACGAAAATAAAAATTTGATCAATTTCATCTCCTACAGGTTTGGTCGGTGCATGTATACTTTGTCCAGGTCTTCCCGCCCTGTCTCTTGTCTTGGCATCTGTTCAGTATCGTACAGTATATCCTACATATGGCTGACGTTTGACATATAAACAATAAAGAGAAACAAACAAACAAGTAAATTTAAAACTCAAACGTCGTATTATAGTTTATATACTGCTCTGCGCCGTCACGGTGGTTTATGCTTTCTTTATGCACATTTCATTTGTGTCTTTTTCAATAATAAAAAAAAGAGAGGGGAGGGGGGGGGGTAGCCATAGTCTAGCTTTCACTTACCGTGAACAAAAAGCTCCATTATATTTGCAATCAAAGGTGTGTACTCTTTCTTTGGCCAAATCTTGCATAGGTAAAGTCCTGATTCAGACGGCGTTACATTGGTCAGGACTAAGGTGATATCCAGTTTCGGTTTTACAGTTACACTAACAGGGAAGTAATAAAAGTGGCTTCTCTTGTCACAGTTTTTTGTTTTGTTGTGTTTTTTTTTTTGTTTTTTTTTTTGGGGGGGGGGGGTAAGGGTTAAGGGGGATGAGAAGAAAAGGAAGATGAATTACTCAAACAGTCGACCACTTTAAAAACACCAACACAGACAAAGAGAACTAAGTCTTCCGAGGCTTCTAAAATTAGCAGGCAAAGTCACCGAAGTAGACAAGTATGTTCACGTAGAGTCCAAGTGAATTATAACATTAAAATAATAGGAACTCTTGGATCATTTCTCATTATTGCAGTGTAGGCTGAGTAGGCTGAGCAAAAACTTCTCCTAAACGTTTCAATCTGAACTAATTATAGTAATGATTTATTAGAGATAGATCAATGGTACCCTTGGTACGTTAAAAATAATGTGTTCACTTTGATCGTTTCGGTGACTTGGCCTGTCTAAAGAAATAGGCAAAGACACCGAATCGACTGAAATGTAAACATTACTGTATTACAAGGGTAAAAGTGATCTATTTATTTTATATTAGCATCATAGTTAGGATAGAAGGATACTGAGTGAATATTTTTTGTGCGACTCACAAGTCTACTGGACTAAAAAAATTGAACTGTTCTAACGGTGCATAATACTTTCATGATATATTTCAGTTTGGTTCTAAATGCATATTGTGTTTATTTCGGTGACACGACCTGTTCAAATTGAAAACCTCAAGAAGAACTCATCATGGTCAATTAAATAAAATAAAATTGTTACTTCTTCCTTTCCCATAAGGCAGCATTGATTCAAATAAAAATGTATTGTAATAAAATCATATTATGTAAAGCAACGAGGGTAAATCACCTAAAATCAGACTCAAGTTTGGTTGTTTTTTTTAGGTCTTTACATTGTGTTAAGAAGTAGCAAGCAAGGTTAAAATAATAATAACGTTGTCATTCATAGAACTAGACAGAGCTGATCATAACTCTTTGAAAATCAAAAGGGACAGCACAGGATGGTCCACCTACAGTTAGAGAGCTGCTGTTGAGTTCTTGAGTTGGTTTAACGCCCAACATCAGCACTGTATAGGCTATATTGTGGACGGGACTCCAAGACTAACGTCTGACAATGTCATGTGCTGCCACACACAAGACAGGGCGGGGACTTCTGTCTCAGCCGGTCACATTATACTTAGAGAGCTCTATTTTAAATCTCTATCAGCGAAATGTGCCTGATTCACTATGCTTCCCTCACATAATAATGTCTGAAGTCTATAAAGGCCGTTGGTGTAAAACATGATAATCAAAGTGTTGATTATGGATAACGACAAAGACCCCCCCCCCAACCCAAAACAACAAAAAAACAAAAAAACAAAAAACAAAACAAAAACAAAAACCAACAACAAACAAAAAACAAAACAAAAAATACAACAAACAAACGTTAATAAAAAAATAACTTTATTTTCATTTGGGTGTTTTTACCTGTTATCCCAGTTCTAAAATGATGTTGACATTAATGGAGTAAAGAGAACTCCGCGGTTCGAAAACAACGAACGGACAAAATTTATTTTGTGTATATTTAATGCAGAGACAGGACCCCCCCCCCCCCCCCCCCCCCAGTCATTCGTCCCCCCACACCCCACCTATTAATGCAGAAGACCCCCCCCCCCCCCCCCTCCGGCCCTGTTATTCACCAACGTACCCACCTTTCTTTCAGTTACAAAATCTTAATGCGTTGTTGTTGATATGTTTTGAGTTATTTTTTCGACGCGGTTAGAACCCAATCTCAATAAACATTTTTCTAATGAGAGTTAGTTCTAATATCTCCTTCAAAAGATAATGCCTAACTTTCCCAGTAATAACTATACACGTATTTCAATGTTTGTTGTTGGCTTTTATTTCCAAGAATCAATTTTTAATATATAATTGTTTGAAGTCTAGACAATGGGAATGAAAAAAAAATATCCATCGCCGAATGTTGTTTCAAAGGTAAAAACGTTATTGGAAAACAACGTCCCCATTGGAAAAGGTGATACATGTATCTAATTATACATATTGCAGTGATCGTCCTAAAATTGCCCAAATCTTTTTGAGGGTATACAGATTTTGAATCGGCTGAAACATTGAAAGTTGTAGGCCTCTATTACAAGCAGTACTTTATTTGTTCCTTTGCAAGATTCCGCAATTTCATCTGGAAAAATTTCGTTCTAGAGCAAATATGTTTTGTTCTACAAAAGTACAATTTTCTTTTTTTTTTTCACAAAACACCAAAAAAAACAAAACAAAACAACAAAAAAAACTTAGGTAACCGTGATATGAGCTTGATGATATTATAATAACATTACCTGTGCAACTACTTCTCGCTGATAGGATATTCCGGTCTCTTCTCCCTGGGATTTTTTCCGAACTATTTCAATTCTTTCAACGTCTATATTTTCCTTTTTTGCTATCTTCTCATTACAGTGCAATATTACAGTGTCCCCAACTGTAGCGTGTCTAATATCGCTCAGTTTGATCTGTGAAACTTGTGCTTCGGATTTTTCAAGGGAAGGGGGAGGGTAATATAGACAAAAAGGGGGATGGAGAGATTAAATGAACAAATGAATACGTATTTAAATCTTTGAAAACATTTTAATTTAGAAGCCTACTATTTTTTTTCCTCGAAACAAAGAAGACTATAATAAACGATATAAAACACAAGAGTAATTGTAAAAAACAACAACATAGTATGTCTGTTTATACGAGCGTTTTTGTTTGCCTTCAACAATTTGATTGCAACTCACACAAAAGTAGATAAAATGCACTCTCACAAAATGGAGTAGTACATGGTGCCTGAGTTATCGGATTTAAGATTTAATGATACAAAAGAAATTACGATAACAGAAAATGTAATGATCTTTATTAAAAAGCTTCAGTTTTTTATTACACAAAAAGACTATACATCAACTTAATATAATGCTATCATTAACATAAACATGATTTTTCTGTGTTAAGATTTAGTTATACAAGAGAAAAGCAAGATAAAAGAAATATTCGATATTAAGAAATAGCCTCAATTTTTTATTAACTCTTCCACAGAAACTGCCGCTACAACAGACTAGAGGGCTGGTACTGGCTCAAGTGGTAGAGTGATTGTTTCCAGTTTAGGAAGCTCGCGGTTCGACATCCATGATTAGTCTAAAATGTATAAGTTTATGTCCCTTTACTGGCTGGTTCGGAGTGAGAAGTTCAGGTCTCCCGGCCCTGTCTTGTGTGTGAGAACATATAACAATTCCAGACGTTCGTCTTGAGTCCCGTCTACTATATCGCATACATACACTGTTGCTATTTATTGTAGACTTCTTAATATCAAACTTCAGTTTATTTTGTTCTTTCAAAAATGCTCCGAGGTCTAGATCTTTTTGAAGCAGCTTTCCTTCAAACTCCATTGCAACCATTAAATCGGATAATTCTCTCCGCTCTCAAAGCCTAGGTAAAATTTTTACCTAGGCTTTGAGAGCGGAGAGAATTATCCGATTTTGGCTGAGTTGAGAGTTGGTTTCTTAACACGCAGAGTTCTTACTAAACTGCCATATTGTGTAAACGAGTCTCAACACAAATTCTGACAATTTTACCTACTGCCACATTTCGACAGTATTGTGATATCTGAACTCCTGTCGCAGTCGGTCACATTATACTGAAACCGACCCAACTAGTACAAGTAGTAGTGGACACATTTTTGATTAATCGTAGATGTCGAACCGTTGACGTTCAAATTCCAGCTCATTAGAATTATTTTAAGCTTAGAAGCAAGCACATATTTGGCCTCTTGTTTAAACAAAAATTACGTAGATATGGATGGGAATCTATTTACGGTCTATATATATTTATAGACTCGACGAGACATTCGATATTTTCTAGAGCGCCTGTATATTGTTTAGCTGAATCTTCAATTTCGATTTTCACCAGATCTAAGTTGTAGATCAGTCACAGATTAGCCTAATACTAGACTAGACGCCCACATGTACATTAAGCTTATTTTAGATCTTAGATACTGAATGAAATCTATATGCACTACCAAGAAAACATATTGACCTATGGGATAATAAAGGTTTGTCTTACCTTAACCCCTTTTATCTTATCTTATCTTAGGAGTCCAATTTCTCTTTCAGTTTTATAACTGACTACCAGAGAAAAAAAAAACGACACATCCCTAATAATCTTTTTTCACAATTATGAGCTTATTATAAAGAATAAATGTAATGGAAGTAAGCTTAACTTAAGAAAAAAAAGTTGTTTTTGTTTTGTTTGATGTTGCTTAGCCACGTTAGCGTCTAAAGCACTCTTTAGACTTTTTGTGGACGAGCCCTAAGCTTAACGTCTGATAGGTTAACGCGCTAGTACACAGAGACAGTGTGGGGATGCCATGACTCTGTCTCAGCGGATCACACTAAACTGACACCTACCTAACCAAAAGGGACAAAATCGCCAGATTTAGGCTTGAACTAAGGCTCTCCTGCATTGATAGTCGATGTGATTCCCCCCCCCCCTCCCCCCATAAATCTGATATGGTTAAAATGACCCAAGAAGGTAACAGAAATGTCTGGAAACCGATTCCCTGCTGCATCGCGTGACTTCTATGTTATTTCAGCACAACGTATAATTAATTGCAGCAAAAAAGCAGTGATATATACACTCTATGAAATAAGATTTTTACTTGAAAAACTAATATGATACTAATATGGCTCATACAGTTACGATGCAATAAATAAAGCTGAACTCACACTAACCTTTAACCTGAAAAAGTAAGCTGCACAAAAGTACTTGTATCAAAAGCCTCATCATTTTGGTCTGAGGACGTTGCTATAATTATTGCTGTTTTTATACAACTACACTACCTGAAACATAAAGAGACAATAATGAAGTGCACACAAGTGATTTTGGATGGTAGTAGTTGAAGATATTGTAGTGGTAGCAGTACTTGTGATGAAATAGTAGTAGTAGTAGTAGTAGTAGTAGTAGTAGTAGTAGTAGTAGTAGTAGTAGTAGTAGTAGTAGTAGTAGTAGTAGTAGTAGTAGTAGTAGTAGTAGTAGTAGTAGTAGTAGTAGTAGTAGTAGTAGTAGTAGTAGTATTAGTAGTAGTAGTAATAGTAGTTTCCGGTTTGTTGGTGATGTTGTTATTATTATTGTTGTTGTTATTGTTGTTCCTGTTGTCGTTGTATTGATCATTCTTTTAATATCCTCATAGTTATTTTCATTACCACAGCTGTTTTCAATGTTATTTTTAATTAAAGCCTAGTTTTGCCATATTTCTTTTTTAGATCTTTAGTTGTCTTTCATTTCAAGTAGTTTATCTAATAAATATGATTTGCCCAATTTTGTACTTCTCTACGAAAACTGATAAAACATTGAAACTAGACTTGTAAAAATAATATTTTTATTAACTAAGTAGATCAGTAATTGCAATTATTTTTTTAGATCTATACCTGGAGTAGCCGAAGTAAAATACTGAAGAAAAAATGCACGGAAAGAAACATAGATCTAGATCTAGTCTAGATCTCAATATTGCCATATGTAATCTAATTCGTTGTCCAGATTTACCGGAATTTATGCTCTAGATCTAGCTCTAATTAAGATAAACACTTAGTAATAGAGGTAGTATAATGAAACTGAAGTGTCAAATTGAAGTTTAAAAGGTTCCGTTTTGGGTCTGCACACAGAAGTATAAAGTGGTTTACGTTCTTTTTTTCCAAACGCAATAACGTTAAAAAAACGCCGGACTTTTCGTACGGAAAATGCTTAGCATCCAACACATTACCATAACTATAGTACATTAATCATTGTGGAAGCACCCAGTACTAATGTCTGACAATATTACATGTTGTGATCGCACATACAAATACAGTTAGCGATACTATAACTTCTGTTTCAGCCGATCAACACACCAGTGATGCTCTTACGGAATTTGAATCCATCTCAAGGACCCATAAACGGCACACGCCTTCTAATTAAGACACTAGGACAAAGAAGGGCATGTTTACATGCTGGACATGTTGTATTCATTCCATGCATTGAAGTAACAACAAAAAAAGATTGCCATTCACATTCACTAGCACTAGTAGCATACAGCTTCCAATAGAACTGTCTATAAATAAGCCACAAAGTCAAACTTTGACAAAAGTTGGAATGTATCTACCACAGTCAGTTTTCACTCATGGTCAGTTGTATGTAGCTATGTCAAGAGTTAAAAGCTATAATGGATTGCAATTTGCATTGGCACCGCCATCTGAGAACTCTATGGCCATGACAAGCTATACCAATAATTTTGTCTTCAACTCACCATTAATTTCATGATTGTGAGTACAATGTTCTGTACAAAAAAAAAAACAAAAAACAAACAACAACATATCAATGCTACAATGGGTATTGATTTAAACTTTTAATCCAGCGAAATTGTAGGCCCTTGAACAAAAGCAGATATTAATACAGTTGTTCCCCTTTTGTAAGAAGGTTAAAAAAAAAAAGGGGGGGGGGGCATTTTATAAACTAATATCTGCGAATCGACGTACTTTTAAAGCTTGTGTAATGGACACAGCTGAATGGATAACTTGTGATTTCGTATGTCGCGAAACTCCAAAATATTGTTTTTATAAAGAGTAAGAAACAATTAGTAGCTAACATTTATTCCCCACAATCAGAGAAACCAAATAGTTTAAATCAACTTATCTTGCGAGAAACGTTTACAGGACGCCACGAACTTTTTGTTGTGATTTTTCTTTTTCGCGTACCTTTGCTCATTTGTAATTTTTTTTTCCTAATTTTTTATGGTTCCTAGGTTCACGTTGTGTGTATTTTTTCTTGTTTGATCCTTTTTTTAAAAATAAACTTTGCAATGAACTCTAGACCATCGATGTGAAAGAACAGGTTAACTGAAAGGGAATCGTGTGTGAAGTTGACTGGTACGAACACATTTATAAAATACTCACGTAAATAAAAACAAAAGTGCGAAACTAACTGAGCGAGGAGACATACACAGGGTCAAATAGGGGTTCAGAAAGGACACTCCGTACGAAACCAGCATCGCTGTATAGATTTTCTTGTCAGACTCAACCTGCATTAAGGTCATACAGTAGAAAACGTACTTCGCACTCAACCAAAGAGATTCGCCTATAAATAACTCAACTGAAAGAGTATCATGGTTTCAACATGAACGGAATGGCGTAAATGGCAAGGTCGATTTCCTACAAAAACAAAGGGTTGGAGGTGAAACCTACCAAAAAAAAAGATTGGAAGTGAAATGATTAGACGCGTACTAGTATAGTCCACTGTACTCAACAGAAAAATATCGTTTCAATTTAATGTATTTTGAGAGGAAGCAGGGAGGGAAAGTTAAGTTACATTAGGAAAGAAGGAGTGCAAAGGGTTGTGGATAGAAGCGCTTAATTAGGGCACTTTTTAAAGAGATTCTAGGCGTGCTGTTTAAAGCTTTCAGAAAGCAAAACAGCTTTAGAAGGAAAAAAAATCTTTTAGAGATTGAATAAAAAGTTAAGGAAAAGAACACAATGCAAATTAACATTGGTATTGATACCGATATTGTTTTGGAGTTACATATGCGTGTTTTTCAGGGTTTTAACTTAAACTTTTACATTTATCCTAAGTAAATTAGTTTTTAATTGATTTTATGAACAAAACTAAGGGGGTTCTATATAGAGCGAGGGAGTGAGTTCTCTTCCTCTTTTAGGGTTTAACGTCTCCTAGGTTCCCCTGGAGGGTCCTATACGGCGAACTAAGGGGATGGTTATGCTCAACAGGTTAGTAGGAATTAGGTGGTGAAAAGTCGTAACTACGCAAAGCTTATAAGACATGAAAGATTCTATTTTGTTAGGGAAGTCTCGCCTCTCACCTAAGGGTGCGAAATAAACTTTGGCAAGTTATTTCCTATCTGCCATCTTCCACAGGCCTGAAGGAGCTGCATGGATTCACCGAGCGTAAACTTGTCAGGCGTTAGTCTTGGGGCCCATACGCAATATAGCCTAAACAATGCGGACGTTGGACGCTGAGCAATAAAATAAATAGTTCAAGGGTCAAAGGAGTACTGTAACAATACACAGAACTAGTGCGAATCTAGGGGTATCTAGGGTGCTAACAGTTCAAAATGAATGCACCAAAAAGGTTATTTCGTACGAACCTAAGTAACGGACTAAGAGAGCGATCAACCACATACAAGGTCAAAGGAATAAATTAAATTTGGAGCGGGGGGGGGGGGGCGGAGAAGCTCTCTTCAAAACGGACGTAAGTTTGTTATTATTCGATTAGCATACTAAAAATGGAGTTGAAACCAGCAGAGCGATCAAACACACAGAAGGCTAGGGGTTATCAAGTGAGTGAGGTGGTTATATATACATTAGCACTAGAGACTGAATTTTGTGAGACTCTTCATGAGCAGAGCACCCAGGTGTTGTTGTTTTGTTTTTGTTTTGCTTTGAGGTTGAGTTGAGTTGGTTTTTATAGTTTTGTTGTCAGCAGTATATCGGCTTTATTGTAGACGGGTCTCAAGGTAAACATCTGAAAATGTTACGTGATAACATACAAAGATAATTCGGGAATACCATAACTCCCATCTCAGCCAGTCACATTATGCAGGCAACAACCCAATCATTGTATGCATCGCAATCGGGAAGCCAGTGAGACTGCTCAATTTTTCTTTGATGAAAATTACATAAAAGCGCGAGTTAAAATGGCGGACAGCAATCTTTTAACGTTAAAAATAAGAAAACTACAACTTCCTTTGTTATTGCGATCTACATAATTATCCAAAATCTTTACCATGACATATTTCACTAGTTCAAACTCTAGGCTAATACAGGTCTTAAAAGACGACTTCATGTTAACGTTAGATAGACGAAGTCATTCAGTCTAAATTGACAACCTCGCCAAAAGGAAAAGACATTTTGCCAAGATGTCTTAATTCACCATATTAATCTTAAATTAGAAAGGAATCTCTGATGATCATTCTATTATAATAACTACAATGAGTACAGTAAAACGTTATCATTATAGGAGACTTCAAAGGAGTCAGGCACACCGCTACAATGCGTAACTTATCTCTTTTGCATTATGAATTGAAAGGTAAAATATATAATCGATAGACTGGCGAGAGTTATACGTATTATGCACTAGTATAAACCTTAAGAATTGGTTAAACCTTTTTGTTCGATTAAAATATGTTTTATCTATCCACTTCATGATGCAAAAGGGATTTTTGTTTTGTTCCTGACCTGTTTACATTTTCCCGTCTCCACTTTTCATTTCCCAAGACAAGGTGGGCATAACTATCATTTGGTTGAAAGTTATGAACGCAATGTAAACCTCAACTCAATCATTCAGAAGTTGAATAGACACTGCGAATTTTAGTTCTGTGTTGTTTTTAAACTATTTTTAGAATGTCCATAAACAAACCCCAAACATAGTTCTCTTGTCAGTCAACATTTTTCAACGCTGTGCAATCGTCTTCAATGTTGCAAGTCCGACAGAGCATTTTGAGGACTAACAAAGGTATCAGGGATGAATTGGTTCTATACGAATCTTTAGAGAATGTAATATTTATAAAATCCTAACCAGAGAAAGGTACATCCCAAATGCAATTTGAGCTTTTACCAATGATATTTTAAACAACCGGTTTGATACTGTGTGTCACAGCACTGTCTCTGATTCAAAGATCTGTGATACATTAAAAAGCTAAAGGGATAAAACATTGTAACAAGAGAGATTGTGTAAGTAAAAAAAACAACGACAAACTATGCGTTTTCAATAGTATTTATTGCAAGAGCAGTAAAGCAATGCAAATTCATGAATAAAGTTTCTTCTAAATCGTGTAACTTAGTAGGTCTTCTCGCTTTCGTACCAAACAAAAATCTGTGCACTTCTCGCGCCGCCGTGTCATGGTGATGTGGTCCCTGTGCCCAGATTTAGCATGTGATGTTGCTCAGACTACTCCTGAGGCTCTCTGAGACACAGGACCAAGGGACACTGTGGCGACATGTCTCCAGCATTTGAAAGCGACCACTCGCACTGGCGAAGACGAGCGCGCTATCGGCTTGACCATCGGTAACGTACTGTGTGCAGCTGTCTAGATCCAGGTTTCTGGTGACGCGAACGACTATACTAGAAGAAGGTGGTTCGGTGCCCTTGAACATGTCTTCAATGCGGTAAGTATATGATGCTGACTGAATCTGTTGATAAATAATGTAGAGGCATATGTAAGCGTGATCAAGTTAATACTATTCGTGCGTAATAATACTGAGGAAAGAAAATAGAAATTATATATAGCAAAATTAATATAGGGCGGTCATCCTAAGCCAATTAAGCAATCCTTGGTAATTTAATTTTTGTTGTTGTTGAATCGTTCAATATATCAATTATTCACTTAATACGCCATTCAATCAATAAACCAATCCATTATTTAATCTTTCAGGTTATATAACGATAAATTCTTATGACACACAGGCTTGACCCAGTTAACATGGAAAACAATGCTGTGATAACAACTATATGCCTAACAATGAAACCTATGCATTCGTTGGAAATATTACGTGTATTTGTTTCCTAAAATAGGCGCTGATGCTGAAGATACAACATTATAACAATCTTCTTAAGAAAAACAACATCAAATCATGCTCGATGCGTGCTGTGAAATTAACCTTTCCCATCAACATCATTCATCTATGCTGACATTATAAAAACAGAATACAACGGCTGCATAATAAAGCGATAAAGCTTTATGTGTCAATAATAGATGAGAATAGCATATCCACTCACTCAATACTCACTTATGTCCTAATATCAGAGCCTATAGATTTCACACTCCCTAATAATACAAGATATTGTGAAATACCTAATCTTTATTATCTGATAACACTCTTTTCAAACCACCTACAAATCATACACATTGAATCGGTGAGGTTATCTTTTCGATGTCCGTGTATCTGGGGGATTACACCGTTATATTTAACACCTCCACACCATGTACAACGGACTACCCACCATTCGCCACATCTCGCACATTAATTTTTCGACATTATTCCTTGCATTCTTAGTTCTCCAATATAGTTACCACGGGGACGAACAGGCGAAAGTTGTGGCGCTTTGGTCTCGCAACAGTAATCGCCTCTTGTTAAAAAAAAACCCACGATCGGTCACAAATGTATTTGTACTATATCGTCACCCGCTGGTGGGGTCGATGTCAGAGTAATGTGACAGTATGAGACAGGAGTTCTAGGTTCCCTGCACAATTTATGTGGGGGAGCGCGTAAAATTTCCAGATGTTTGTTTCGGGATTCGTCTACAATTAAATCAAATGTATTTGTTCTATATCGTCACCCGCTGGTGGGGTCGGTGTTAGAGTAATGTGACCGCATGAGACAGGAGTCCTGGAATCTCTGCTTTATTTCTGTAGGGGAGCGCGTAAAATATCCAGACGTTTGTTATGGGATTCGTCTACAATTAAATTTTTATTGTTCCTTAGTGGGACACAAGGCAACAAACAAAATACAAAATGAACTCCATCATTATTCAGTGTAATCCAAAGATATTTGAAGATAACCCTGGATAGCTGGTTGAGTCACGTGACCGTACCCACTCAGGGCTGCTGCCAACTGATGTCAGGAAAAAAACTTGTGAGACTAAATGGCTAATGGGTATTGCTGGTCGGTTTCTTACCACAGCTGAAACGAGGCACACAGCACTATCATAGTTACCGTGCGCAGTTTTGTTGGGCTGAGTTGGCAGACACCTTGTGCGGTGCGCTCCGCTGACTAACTTAAAGAGAGAGAGAAAGAGGGAGAGAGATAGAGAGAGAGAGAAAAAGAAAGAGAGTTAGAGAGAGGAAAAAGAAAGCGAGAGAGAGAGAGAAAAAAAAAGGAGATATATATATATATATATAGAGAGAGAGAGAGAGAGAGAGAGAGAGAGAGAGAGACAGAGAGAGAGAGAGAGAGATTTCATCTTACTTTTGTAATTCCTTTGGCCAATTTAAGTTCTTCAACATCCTTACCCGGTGTCCTTGCATATTTCTGTAAAACCCGGAGCTTGCCCGGTTGTTGAATCCTCTAAAGACCACGTCAGAGGAACAGTAGAACTCCTGCAGCTCTTCAGCGGTCAGGGCGTTCTCACAGGCCAGTGTCTGGGTTGCCATGGCAACCACAGCGAAGAGGGCTGCGGTCATAACGGGATTCATAGCGTCTGTAGTAAAAAAAATTCAACAGAATATGTATTACTATTAGTTTTGAAGACAATGGTGTTATACTGCAGGTATCTTAACACAAAATTATGTGCATGAAGGGACACCATCTTTTTTTTCTTGTGAATGTTCTTTGTAAAATATAGGCAAAGCAATTGAAGGAGACAATGAAAAAACCAGATATATGAATGTCACAGAATTTGGATATAAAATTATATAGTTATCCACATTAGTTTGCGAAGTAGACCTTTTTCTTGCATTTTAGAAGTATTCAATATTAAAACTGTAGTCTTAGTACTATAAATATTGTGGGTAGATCGTGCGGAGACTGATGTATGGAAAGCGTTTGGAAACTAAAAATTGAATATCTCGGTTTTGTGGGTGGGTTCTTCGGAGATTGGTGAATGGAAAGGGCTTGACGCAAGTGTTATATAGGTTTAGTCTTCCGATGTGAAAGACACAACATTTATTTATCCAATTCTGTCCTGCACTAGTTGATCAGTTTTACTACAATGTGATCAACTGAGACAAGAATCATTGCCCCCCATCACTCTAAATGCTTCTCCGTGTGCCGGCACGTAAAACTGTCATATTTTAGTCTTGTGACCCGTCCACAAAATATGCCCTATATAGCGCTGACAAATCAATGCTACGGAACAACAACCAAAACAAGTTAGTCCAGGTGCCCGTCCACAATATAAAGCTTATATATAGGGCTGACTTTCGACGCTAAGCAATAAAAAACCGAGGCCTCCTGAAGAACAGGCCAAGTCACCGAAATGATTGGAGTGAATAGATTAATTTTAGCGTAATAAGGGTAACAGTGATGTATCTCTGACGAATCAATACAAGAGTTAGCTTAGATCGGTTCTTAAATACTAATTGTTGTTCAGTTTACTCAGCCTACACTGCAATAATGAGACATGATATTTTTGTTTCTACTTTTTAATCGTATAATTTACGTGGACTCGAAATAAAAATATTTGTCAGTTTTGTACAATACTGTTTGTTTCCGTGACTTTGCATGCTATCTTTGGAAGCCTTGATAAACAACCAACCAACCAAACATACAATAGTAACTCACCGGGTAGAGGTGGAGAGATGAGTGCGTTCTGATCAGATTCAAACCGTGAGAGAATGTGCTCCTACTCCGCTCACACTTTCTATTTATAACCAGACCAGCCGCTAAAAAAACGTCCCATGGTCTACAAGGGCTGTGCGTCACTGTATCAATTTACCAGATCTAAACTCCGCCCTCTTTGTCTTCTTTTTCTTCTTTTTATCCGCGTCTCCACTCTTCTCCATAGTTAGCAATACGTTTTTTGATACTCTACACCACAGCATTAAATAATTAGTTTAAGCGTTTGGAAAAAGGTCATTAAAATTGTATATGCTAAAAAAAGATGGCAGAACAAAACTTTTAAACCAATTCGTAATAGTTGTTGCGCTCCTCGACTAAAAAAAAATTCAGGAAAACTTGTAAAAAATTCCACCAAACTTTTTAACTAATATGCCCATGCTTTTTTATTTTAACAATTATTTTGCGTAATATACGTCTGAGACAATGTTTTGCTATTTTTAAGTTGTGCAATATGTGTGGCATCTAAGACAAAATCAAAAAGCATTCTAAGCTCAATTAGTAATAGAATGTTATTTTCATCTTAGTGCAAATCCTTTCCTTATTTCAAAGTCTATATCACCCGTTTGTAAAATGCTTTGTTTCAAATGAATATAGTTTTTTTCGCCAGCGTCAATAATGCTTCCATTGAGATTTGGATCTTTTCTTGTGTCGTATTTTTACCGCATTACTTTTTTCCAACATGGAATAATGATTTTAAGCACACATATTTACTTTGTTTATTAAACTTAACGGAGTCTCATCACGTGATGATATTGGTCAAATGTACATTTTAATTGAAATATATTTATCCGAATTGTTCGAAAGCTGCAAAAAAAAAAGAATGCTATTATTACTTAACAAGTTACAAAGATATGATTTTGGAAAATCCCTACAAAATAGTGCAATTTTTTGAACATTGCAGACAAAATATTATGAGTCCGTTGAGTAAGTTTGGTGAGCAGTTCATCTTTTAAGTGCTGCGTTGACAGGACAATGTCGTCATATTTGATGAGAAGAATAAGATAAAAATTCACCGTTGATTTCGTATCTCCCTGATACTCCATTCGATAGCATTGATAATGATTGTAATGCAGGAAACGCATAGCCTCCTAATTGTCTGACACCCATATATTATATTTTCATTTTGCAAGTAAATCTACAATCAATATTTTACTTCACACATAAACTTGATGTTTTAAGCAGGTTAATGTGCCTTGTTGAGACAGCAACTGGCGAGGTACTTTACTTTTTATTCTTTCGATCGTCGAAGCATGGACGAATTCTTTGAAAGGAAAAAGGTGGGCTAAGTATATCTTTGTTCTAAAGGTTTCAACGTTACAAGTATATGAAGATGATTTTAAGAATTTAGGCTATCGGTTGCGCTCTATTCAACTAACATACGAAAAACAAAACAAAACAAAAACTAAAACCGCATATACTAACGTTTTAAGAGGTGATTTCAAAGAATTCGACATTTTTGCTTTTGTCTGGCTCTGAAACTACGAGGTTTACAAATCGTTTTAATTACAGGACTACAAGCACTTTTGATCAGTAAAAAAGTAAATGTTAAGTACTTGTTTTGAAACGAGAGAGGAAAGATTGGTATATAGAGAGATAGATAGAAAAGAGAAAGAGAGAGAGAGAGAGAGAGAGAGAGAGAGAGAGAGAGAGAGAGAGAGAGGTGGGGGGAGGCGATGGGAGAAATATAACGGTAGATGATAATAGTGAGAAAAAGGCTCTTTTGACCCAACTATTCAAGGTGAACTACCAATGTTTAAAATGTATTATACTGGTGATATGGATTGCGATTTGACCATGAGTTGTGTACCTTAGTCGACGTTTTAGTTCATTAAGTAACCATGCAATATCGTTTGTAAACAAGTGAGCATTTCTACACAGAGCGAGCTTTTTTCAAGTCTGTAAAATGAACATTAGGTACAAAAAGAGAAATAATCCTATCTACTTGCGAAGACTTTACTTGGTCCATTAATTGGTTTGACAAAAACATGTAAATGGAAACTTTCAAAAGGTACGTTTATTTATAACAAAATCAAAATGCGAAATGAAAAGTTATAGAACAGGACTATAAGCCTAGATTTTTGTTACTGCAATTCTGATGTTTAATCCAAGAAATCGAAAACAAAAGGAAAGCAATGACTATTGGCATGGCATTAACAATTTTCTCACGCTTAGGTGTGTAATATTACTACCCTAAAAGAGCAACAGCTGAAATAACTAAAAATATGACAAAATAGTTCCGAAAAATCTGTTGCCAATACAATTATAAATCTGGTGTCATAAGCAGGGGTGCGATAACTAAAATTAGGACACAAAAATTTTAAATATTAACCTATGGACTGACAATTCCGAAAAATCTGTTGCCAATTATAAATACAATATTAAATCTGTTGTCAGAAGCGGAGTTATAGTAGTTAACTGCGAATGCTTAGACCTTCAACTTTTCTTTATGCCTAGCAGTGGTTAGAAGTTAGTTCAGACTTGAAGTCAAAGACACTAAGATTGACAATGGGTTTATTTAATCTAGTGTCAGAAGCAGGGTTAAACGGCTGAGATACCTAAAAATATGACAAAAAATTCTTAACTTTTAACCTATGGACTGATAATTCCGAAATCTGTTGCCAATACAATATTAAATCTGTTGTCAGACGCGGAGCTATAGTAGTTAACAGCGAATGCTTAGACCTTAAACTTTTCTTTATGCCTAGCAGTGGTTAGAAGTCAAAGAAACTAAAAATGACAATGCGTTTATTAAATCTTTTGTCAGAAGCAGGGTTAAACGGCTGAGATAACTAACATTAGGACACAAGAGTCTTAACTTTTAACCTATGGAGTAAAAAACTCAGAAAATATTAAATCTGTTGTCAGAAGCCGATGTTATAGTAGTTAACAGCGAATGCTTAGACCTTAAACTTTTCTTTATGTGGTTAGAAGTTAGTTAACACTTGAAGTCAAAGGCGCTAAAATTGACAGTGGGTTTATTTAATCTGTTGTCAGAAGCTGATGTTCTAGGAGTTAACAGCGAATGGGCAGGCTGTTCTTGAAGCCGGCAGGCACGCAGGACCAGGGGAAGCTGTGACGACAGGTCTCCACGCTGCCCCCTTTGGAGAAGACGAGGAAGTCGCTGGACCGGTCAGGGAAGGCTGCGGCTGGACAGGGGTCACCTTGTGTCCACATGCGGGACACGTCCGCCATCGAGCCCGGGGAGCCCTTGTACGCACGACTGACCTGGAACGTGAATCGGCCGCCCTGCATCTGGTAAGGTCAACAGTAAAAATAGAACATCGGTTAAAAAGGATAACAGTAGAAATAGAACATCGGTTAAAAAGGATAACAGTAGAAATAGAACATCGGTTAAAAAGGAGGATAACATTAGAAATAGAACATCGGTTAAAAAGGATAGCAGTAGAAAATAAAAAACATCGGTTAAAAAAGATAACATTAGAAATAGAACATCGGTTAAAAAGGATAACAGTAGAAATAGAACATCGGTTAAAAAGGAGGATAACATTAGAAATAGAACATAGGTTAAAAAGGATAACAGTAAAAATAGAACATCGGTTAAAAAAGATAACATTAGAAATAGAGCATCGGTTAAAAAGGATAACAGTAAAAATAGAATATCGGTTAAAAAGGATAACAGTAAAAATAGAACATCGGTTAAAAAGGATAACAGTAAAAATAGAACATCGGTTAAACAGGATAACAGTAAAAATAGAACATCGGTTAAAAAGGATAACAGTAAAAATAGAACATCGGTTAAAAAGGATAACAGTAAAAATAGCACATCGGTTAAAAAGGTCAACAGTAGAAATAGAACATCGGTTAAAAAGGATAAAAGTAAAAATAGTACATCGGTTAAAAAGGATAACAGTAGCTACACATCTTAAATCTGTTGTCAGACGCGGAGCTATAGTAGTTAACAGCGAATGCTTAGACCTTAAACTTTTCTTTATGCCTAGCAGTGGTTAGAAGTCAAAGAAACTATAAATGACAATGCGTTTATTAAATCTTTTGTCAGAAGCAGGGTTAAACGGCTGAGATAACTAACATTAGGACACAAGAGTCTTAACTTTTAACCTATGGAGTAAAAAACTCAGAAAATATTAAGTCTGTTGTCAGAAGCTGATGTTCTAGTAGTTAACAGCGAATGGGCAGGCTGTTCTTGAAGCCGGCAGGCACGCAGGACCAGGGGAAGCTGTGACGACAGGTCTCCACGCTGCCCCCTTTGGAGAAGACGAGGAAGTCGCTGGACCGGTCAGGGAAGGCTGCGGCTGGACAGGGGTCACCTTGTGTCCACATGCGGGACACGTCCGCCATCGAGCCCGGGGAGCCCTTGTACGCACGACTGACCTGGAACGTGAATCGGCCGCCCTGCATCTGGTAAGGTCAACAGTAAAAATAGAACATCGGTTAAAAAGGATAACAGTAGAAATAGAACATCGGTTAAAAAGGATAACAGTAGAAATAGAACATCGGTTAAAAAGGAGGATAACATTAGAAATAGAACATAGGTTAAAAAGGATAACAGTAGAAATAGAACATCGGTTAAAAAGGAGGATAACATTAGAAATAGAACATCGGTTAAAAAGGATAACAGTAGAAATAGAACATCGGTTAAAAAGGAGGATAACATTAGAAATAGAACATAGGTTAAAAAGGATAACAGTAAAAATAGAACATCGGTTAAAAAAGATAACATTAGAAATAGAACATCGGTTAAAAAAGATAACATTAGAAATAGAGCATCGGTTAAAAAGGATAACAGTAAAAATAGAACATCGGTTAAAAAGGATAACAGTAGAAATAGAACATCGGTTAAAAAGGATAACAGTAAAAATAGAACATCGGTTAAAAAGGATAACAGTAAAAATAGAACATCGGTTAAAAAGGATAACAGTAAAAATAGAACATCGGTTAAAAAGGTCAACAGTAGAAATAGAACATCGGTTAAAAAGGATAAAAGTAAAAATAGTACATCGGTTAAAAAGGATAACAGTAGCTACACATCGGTTAAAAAGGATAACGGTAGAAATAGAACACTGGTTAAAAAGGATTAGGATAAAAAGTCACTAAACGCCTTACCCCAACAGCTACATAAGCTATTGTGGAGAGTCCCAAGGATATCGTCTGACAATTTTACGTGATGACACACAGATACAGTACGGAGAAATATGATCTCCTGTCTCAGCCGGTCACACTATACTGAGTAAAATTAGCTTCGCCTACATGATAGATATAAAAAAGTTTGAAATTGACATGCCGATAACGGACTGAATAACCACAAACTATTGGTAAAGGTTTCTTGGCCGCTCATTGGCTTTCTTAGGTCTGGGGTAGAGCTGTGATTGAACGCCTGTCAGATTGATCTACGTATCGTCTTCATTTTCTACTTTTTATCTGTTATCGCAAGTGCATCCCATAAAGACCAATATATTTACACAAAGATGTTGAAACAATACCATAACACCAACATAGTGAGACTAACCTTGTACACAAATATAGTGACACCAATACCATTAGGCAAACATGACTAGACCAATATCGATACACAGATAGGGTAAGACCATTTAGGAGAAAGTAAAAAACGTAACTGTTTGAGTGAGGTGTAGGGTCGCAAGAAACAAAGATACATAGACACTTTAAAAGGTTGACAAAAGTGAAATTGCAACATTACTAGTACCATTAATACTTTTTTCTTTGAAAATGAAAAAACCCAATACTGATTTTTTTCCGAGGGCTATTGTTTAAATCTTATATTATCGAGCTGTGCCTACTTCAATCCTCCATTTAGAACGAGACAAATACCGTTACGTAAAACTACATAATATGATAAATACCGTTAAACAAACGAAATGAAACCAATGCCGTAACACGAACATAATAAGACCATTTATATTACTCAGAATTATTGCAACATGATACGACGTAAGTTCTGGCATCCCCGGTCTAAATGCAAAACATTAAAATGTCAGAATTCAGGCTGATGACACGTCATCGTATAATTATTACCTCCTTCATAATATTACTTGAGATAGATAGAGAGATAGAGAGAGAGAGAGTGAGAGAGAGAGAGAGAGAGAGAGAGAGAGAGAGAGAGAGAGAGAGAGAGGGAGAGAGAGAGAGCTCAATCGCCGTTCAAGGATTGCATAATCATTACCATTTCTAAAAATACCCACAGATAGATGATAACAATTAGCATGTAAAACCCGCATATCGACAGTTTGCCAGATGCCAAACCACATGCATGGGAACCTGGAGGGTATAAAACAGTGAGAGGTCGCCAGACTGTTGGCGCCAGTAGAAATATTCAACACCAGCACCAAAAATCTATCATTCAAAGAACCTGTACAACCTGTCTTTTACACCAGTACCAAAACCTATTAATCGAATCGTTTTTTATTCTCTTCGTTATGTCTTTTACACGAGTACCAAATACATATTATTCAAAATCTTCTTTTTTTTCGGCGTCCTGTCTTTGTTGCAAATCAGTTTGTCATCATGACATATGACACATTGGTACAAGTACAAGTCCAGCTTACAACTAGTCGTATGACCTCTTATTCACATAGTTTGTACCACTGGACGCGGAAGTATTGAAATCATAATCAAAAAGCTAATCAACGACTATACTTAGTAAGGAAACGAAAGTCTTTAAATGTTGACTACAATAATTATTATGAAAAATGTTTATAAAATGTCGTTTGTTTCAAAAGTTTAATATCTTTTAGAATTACATGTTTTGGCGGAAACCTATCAAAATCGAACTTTAATAAGTAGACACAATAAAACAGAAAGCTTTCCAAATTATTAGCCGTGAACTAACCCGTTCAAAGAAACGAATGCTTTACAAGTAAGAAATAAAGCTAAATATATAACATCAAACATAAACCACCCTCTTCATAGTGAATATGAAACGTATAAAAACTTGGTCTAGCTTGATTTAAAAAAAATATTATTGAGGATACAAAGATATTCTGTAAACTCCAATGAGTTGTTTTGTTAAAAGGCATAATACCATACGACTTAAGAGTTATTTGAATATTTTCGCATTTGCATTTCATCTTCTTTTTTGTTTGTTTCGTCCGCGGGCATTCTTCAGATGAGAAACATACCACTTAGTATCGTTTTGTTGGAGGAAAAAAGTGCCTTTTTATGTGAAGACACATTTTTAATGTAATATAATACAATAAATGTTGTTTCACAAAACTGGAAATACACCACAGAAGGGTTGAGTCGGTAGTGCAATGGCCGAAGAATACAAAGAGCTGGGGCCTGAATCTTGTCCTGACTTATTGTTGGGTAGGATTGGTTTCTGGGGCTTTTTACAATATACATTTTTCGTCAACGTGGCTTTACAGCTTAAATCGCTTGCGCGTTTTGTCTTTTTTTTCTAATATCCTACTTAGGCTACTCATTGTTTATGTAACCACAATAATATAAGGCACTATTCACTCACTAAATGTCTAAACGCCAAGCAGGATTTAAAATCAAAAAGCAAAAACAAACGTTGCTGAAATAAGGTCTTGAATACAACATGTAATTATTCATTAAGAGCACCATGCCCTCTACCTTTCCTATTAGGGCGGTTCGTTTTTTGATAAAACAATTATTTGTCATGAATAATTATATTGGCAAATTATAGGGGCATAAAAACGTAAACGGAAGACACACAAAACTGGATCTAGATAACTAATGAAGAAAAGCATTATCGTTGAGAACACAAATAAGGGAATCAACCTGCAGCATGTAGTTTGTCGTTCGTCAGGAGGAATACTATCCAATTACTGATAAGTTACCCTAACATCCTTATGTTTGCTTTTGATTGATTTTTTAACTAAATATTTTAGTGCACGGGTACTCCTCAAGCCATAAGAGACCAGCCGCAAGATAGGGGCAGACCATGGTTTTATTCACAATCATTATATTTTGTGTGCACTGATGCTGATGATTTGCTGTTTAAGAACTTCCCATCAACAGTGTTAAGAAATCTGGAGACACAATTTTTCAACCCAAAATAATGGGTAGGATAGGGGTAGTTTTTTCAAATGTTAATGCATATTGGCTTTCGCAATCATTTTGAATAATTTCTGTAATGGATATCATGGCTTGAAATGTTCTGTTTAAGGAATAATTTTCTTCAGATATAATGAGGCGTGTAGGCCTATTTAAATAAGTTTGGACGATGTGCAACAAACTCAATAGACAGAGACAGAGAGAGAAAGAGAGAGAGAGAGAGAGAGAGAGAGAGAGAGAGAGAGAGAGAGAGAGAGAGAGAGAGAGAGACAGAGACAGAGAGAGAGAGAGAGAGAGAGAGAGAGAGAGAGAGAGAGAGAGACAGAGAGAGAGAGAGAGAGAGAGAGACAAACAGACAGACAGACAGACAGAAGAACAGACAGATAGAGAGACAGAGAGAGAGAGAGAGAGAGAGAGAGAGAGAGAGAGAGAGAGAGAGAGAGAGAAACACACAGGCTTCCGGGACGGGGGGGGGGCGGTGGTCCACGGGTAGATCATCGGATCCTGGCTGTTGTGTTCCCTACTGGTTGGGTCGGTGTCAGTATAATGTGGCCGGCTGAGACATGAGTCATAGGATCCACACTCTGTCTCGTGTGTGGCAGCACATAAAATTGTCAGACGTTCGTCTTGGGACCCGTCCACGATATAGCCTCTATAGTGCAGCTGTTGGACGTTAAACCAACCCAACCAACCCAACCAACGACTCACCTCCCGGCCGTTCTGGTCTATGCCCACAGAGGAAGATCCCCCGACCTGCATCCCCCTGAACACGACGTCAGCGCTGCAGTAGAGTTGTCGGAACTGGCGGGCAGACAGCCGGGTGCTGCACGCCTGGGTGGATGTTGTTGCCATGGCAACCACTGCCAAAACGACCAGTACTATGGTGCGATACATAGTGTTTCCTGTTTAATCTGGAAATACAACAAATTGAACAGTATCGCGGTGGTTAGTCTATGTACATTATGTATATTGCGGTTGTTCTTTTTTTTTTCTTTCTTAACAATTTTTAGGTCACCTCAGTTTTAGTATGACTTAGATTCTGTTAGAAAAATATTATGTAAGAGGACATTACACAACTAAGATAAAGATAAGTTGAAATAAATCCCAGTGTTGTATACGTGTATCTTCCAAATTTTGCATCCATGAAAGTATTGTGGAGTTTGAAAAATCAGACTTGAAACTGGTGTACGTTTTCTAGATGCTGGTACACTGTACACACAGTTGTTTAGATTTAGAAAAAAAAAAGCAGAATCAAGTAAATTAATTAAAGATACTTTGTGTTATATTATGAAATTGTCATGATAAACTAAGGCAGCAAATACTGTGAAATGACACACCGTTCTAACGATATATTAACTTTAAAATAGACCCCATTTCTCGAGGTATATGCACAGTTGAACACTGTTGTAATTAGTACCCTATGTTAATCATCTTCACTTTTAATGGAATGTATTGCTATTATGCAGATGAGCTTGTTCTTAATTCATGTTATTAATTAAAAACTGTGTACAGCTCAAATCTAGTTATGATATTATATTTATGTTTAGTATATGGGAGACAATCAGTTGGAATCATACACATGTCGCTTACATAAATAAAAATTAATAATCCGGTTAATATATTTATTGCATCTACTCACTATTGAATTTTTTTCATTTTTAATAAAAAAAATATCTTTTGTTCTGGAAGTTTTAAAGTTTAATCTTTAAACCCCTTGAAGTGCATTTTAATGCTTTGTAATGTACCATAAACGGTTCAAAAAGTCAAAACTTGTTTCTATCTGATTGGTATTTTTCTATATATCTAGATAAATATTTACTAAATCTAAGTGTAATTACTTATAAAGTTGTCGTTATCTTTTTGGATTTACTTTACTTACAGAATCGGTGCCTGTGCAAGGCTGGCTGATTTTCTTCAGGAGAAAGTTCTCGTTAGATGGAGTGTAGAATTCGGGAATACCTCTCAGTTTTTATATATTCTCTAAGCAAGATAATTCATGCTGTGAAAGTACTTTGGGAAATAATGTGTCAATTACGTGCAATAATGTTACTCTACTTTTCACTCTCCTGGTTAAATAGTACTAAGTCAAAATGCATTGTGCCACTTCGTGGACAGTGTGCTTAAACTTTATAATTTGTCCTATTTCGACCCCGGGGACATATAATATTATGAGGTGAAAGTGGATGGAATAAACGCAATTTCTATTCCACCTAAACGTCCAAAAGGAGATACAGTCAAAAGATTGTTGGAAAGTATGGAGCATTTTAAAATGTCAATGTCATGCCAGGCCAAAGATTGTGGCCTTGGGTTTGGTCAGTTGTTGGTGATATCAGTTCAATTGGTGCGAGATCAAGAGGTTAGAGCAATGTCCAGGGGTTTTCGATGGCCCTGTCGTAATCACTACATGGGAATTTCTGTCGGTTTTTTCAACAGCGCGAGGGAGATAATTATGTTATCAAAAGAGGGAGAGAGAGAGAGAAAACGGAAGAGATAGAGATAGAGAGAGAGAGAGAGTGATAGAAAAAATATATTATATATAAACAAAAGGGAAAAGATAGATAGATAGTGAGAGAGATAGATAGAGAAAGAGAGAGAGAAATAAAAGAGAGACAGACATACAAACAGAAAGAAAGACAGGAAGACAGACAGAGTAAAACAGACAGAGAGTGAGGGACGTGTAAAATTAATAGAGAGATAGTGGATGAATTTGGAGATTTCGACTAAAGGAAACAACATCTTAAAAAGAAACCCAAAGAGAATGGAGATATAGCAACATATAAACAGAAATGAATAAAGATAAATATTAAGAAGTATGTAGTAACAGTACTTGTGTCATTGACTGAAAACAAAAGTAGAACAAATATAAAGAAAATAAAAATAAATAAACATATACGTAGAACAAAAAATAGTCTTTTATCATAATCATGATAGCCTAAGATGTTATAAATCATAACAATTTCTTTACAATTTAAAGACTATCAAGGAAGAGTAGATAAAAAGATCAATACGATTATCAACAGTGATTCCACTATAGCAAAAAACAAACAAACAAACAAAACAAATAGAAAAAAAAGCGAAACAAAAAAACATCAACCAAAACACAGCATAAAATCAACAAGAAAAAAAACAAAAAAAGCAACAACAACCCAACAACAACCCGTGACACCTAATGTAAAGAACACGTTTTCATCTTTGATACCCAGTAACAACGTAATCTAGAGTACCACAAAAACAACAACAACAACAACAACAACAACAACAACAACAACAACAACAACAACAACAAACACCACACAGACACACACAACACATCTGTTATTTACACGAGTTTAAATATTGCCTTGAACTCTTTGAAACATAATACATAACTACAAAAACGGCATCTGTGAACTGAGGAAATGAAAAGGGAGTCTTTAATCAATTCTTGGTGTATTAAAATATCTAAAGCAATAACGATAAATAAATGAATACTATTCTTCATTAGCGATAATTAAAATCCCATCCAAACTTACAACTGCTCTAAACACTAAATATACCAGAGAAACAGTTGGGTCAGTCCAACATGTATTGTGTCAGTATATTATAATGGTTGTTATTCTTGCTATTGCAATTACTAATTTGACATATTAAGCTGATTTCGTACAATAACAACAGCTGTAGTGTTGTGGCTTTTAACTTGGCAGCTTAGTTAACTTAATCCCTCAAAATATTGCCAGGGGATAATTACGTGGATTTAAACACTGTTTACAAGGTGAACATTGGCACGTCCTTGCAATATGTTAACGTAGATTGATCTTTAATTAGCAATGATTTATACAAAGATAACAGCCATATACTTGAGTTTGGGGGGAGGGGGGAGTCCTGGGGTAGAATATCTGCTCTCGACGCACCCCTGCTCTGGCGACTCGTCCCCTGCAGCAGCTGTTTGGGTTGGTGTCATTTTAATGTGACTGGCTGAGACAGAGTCATGGTGTCCTCGCTCTCTCTCTCTCTCTCTCTCTCTCTCTCTCTCTCTCTCTCTCTCTCCTCTCTCTCTCTCTCTCTCTCTCTCTCTCTCTCTCTCTCTCTCTCTCTCTCTCTCTCTCTCTCTCTCTCTCTCTCTCTCTCTCTCTCTCCCTCTCTTTCTCTGGCAGTGCATACGCTATTTTGTCAGGAGTTAGTCTTGAACCGCGTCCAATGTATAAATTGCCTCTAAAGTGCTGACTATGGAGGCTAAGCAGAAACACTAAATCCAGGATTTTCCGTACAAGACGTATGTTCCAACACATTTGTGCAGTTTTTGATACTGTAACCAGTTGATTTTAACATTTAGTACGCAAAGCAGGATGTATGGCACGGTAGAGAGAGAGAGAGAGGGGGGGTCAAAAAAGGAAGATGTTACAAAGGGTGAAGCTTCTGTTTCATAGTTATTTAATTTAATGATGATAATGATAGAAACTAGGAAACCAAATAAACAAAAGTTGGGTTGGCATGTTTTTCTGTGGATCTCTTGATATTTCAATCCCCCCCTCTCTCTCTCTCTCTCTCTCTCTCTCTCTTCCTCTCTCCTTCTTTCCCTCTCTCTATGTATATTTTTCCCCCTTTTCTCTATCTCCTTGCATACGCCCTTCTTGAAAATTCCGTAGATTTATAGGCGAAATGGCATATTATCAGGAACCAGAAAAAGATTCAAGCTATTAAATTTAGAATATTATGCTACACAAACAAAACTAATATCACGATGATTAATATTATCAGATCATAGTGCTTTATAGTTGTTAAGTTTGCCGGTTTAATGTCATTTCCCGATTACGCCGACACCGGGCAACGACTCCAACTCGCTTGTCACTTGTCAGTGAAGTAAGTACATAAAATAGTCCTTAAATAATTTCTTATTTACAGTACAGTATAACAACACTGGGATGTCCTTGTTGTGCACTTTTCCCAGATTTAGCGGGGTAATAGATATACGGCCAAAAAGAATAATTGAGATAAATAATTTGAACTACATTTTGTAATCTAGATGTGTATCTAGTTTGATCTAGTAGAAAAGGTTAGTCGTTACATGCTTAAATGCGTAGTTTAATGATGTAACGTTATGGAAACTACCTGGGAAAGAAGGGGGCGAAATGACATGAGTGAAAGAGCTTTTGTTGTCCAATCAAGAGGTCCCCGGTAAGTACCCCACGTTTATTCAATTTTTGTTTTTGTTTGATTTAGGCCCTTGTATGTTTTGTTGGTGTCAGCATAATGTGACTGGTTGAGAAAGGAACTCTCGCGTATCCCCATCATATGTATGTGTGACACTACGTAATCATTGACTGGTTGAGAAAGGAACTCTCGCGTATCCCCGTCCTATCTCTAGCTGACAGCACGTAAAAGTATCATATTACGAAGTCTTATGATCCGACCATTAATATAGCCTACATAGTATTGAGATTTAACTTTAAGCAAGAACAAAAATAATAATTTGAGTCACAATCCTTGATCTACATCGTATGGACACCTAACCGTGTGCCAAAGCTCTGCCACTTTTGCTAATTTACCCCACAGTCAATACACTCTAAAGGTCGTATTTTAATTATGTTAGACCAGAGCCAGACCAACACTGGTGGCTGTGGTGGGGTTGTGGCTGTACTGGGTGCTTCTTTGTGAAACCCTCTTGTATTTATTTGCGCAGTCAGAGCGAGGCTAAAAAATGCGAGTGGGTTTCATACGGAAGCCATAGCCCCACCTTAGTCACCAGCGTCAATCTAGCTCTGGCCTTATGTTCTAGAAATGATCAAGACTTACTAGTTAATATTATTTTATTGGCGAGAGGAGGGGGGGAGGCGGTAGCCCTATGGCAGAACAATTGGCTCATGGCTTCCGACGCAGGAGATCGATAGTTGAAGCCCTGTTCTCGCGACTTCGTTCCCCACTAGTTGGGTCGGTGTCAATTTAGTGTGACCTGCTGAGACAAAGTCATGGCATCCCCGCACTGCCTCTCTGTGGCAGCACGTAAACATGTCAGATCTTAGACCTGGTACCTATCCACAATATAACCTGTATAGTACCGATGGTGGAAGATGAGCAATCACAACTATCTTACAGGAGCCATTGATCTCAGTCTCAGAGGGCATATGTACGCTTAGAACTCAGTACATGTAGCAGAATATAAGATTAAATTCAAAAGGAAAAGGGGGTAGGTTTATTTTGATTGCATAGTATCCCGCCGCTGTCTCCTTGTGGTAGCGCGATCGTTTGTCACGCGTAAGTCTTGGAACACGTCCACAATATATCTTAGATACTGAAGTTGAAGTGAAAGAGAAACACTATCTTTGTCTCTTTTACTGGTACCTTTTAAAAAAGACAGTGTCTTTTCTGGTGGTCGGAAAAAAAACAAATTTTACAAAAAGTTACATTCTACAATTAAAAAAAGAACAGCTAGAAATGCTGACTCTTTAACGTAATGCGTTAACCTGGCCCTCAAAAATTGGCTGTGAGTTTGGTTTCTTATTCAGATTTCTTTAACATCAGACGTAACACATTCGACAGGGGCAGTGTTTCAAACTGAGGATAAGTGATTTTTAAAATGTAATGTGTAAAAGTACATGCCGACCTTTTATTATATGAGCAAAACAGGGCAACGACTCCAACTCCCTTGTCATTTGTCAGTGAAGTAAGTATTAAAAAGGATAAACTGATTTTAATTATTCAAGAGGCTATGAAGGATATAGTGGATGTTTTTTTTATAAAACCGTCTTGTATTTATTTGCGCAGTCAGACCGAGGCTAAAAAATACGAGAGGGTTTCACCCCTGCCACCAGCGTCAGTGTGGCCGTGGCCTTATGTTGTAGAAATGACCGATACTTACAAAGGCGATAGTATATTCTAATTGGCGCAGGAGGAGTAGGAAAGTTTGCTCTAGGATAGAACATTGGCTTCCGACGACGCAGGAGGTCCGTGGTTGGGGCCCCGCTCTGGCGACTTTGTCCCCAACTTGTTGGGTCGGTGTCAATTTAATGTGACTGGCTGAGACAGAGTCATGGCATCCGTGTACTGTCTCTGTGTGGCAGCACGTAAACATGTCATATCTTAGACATGGGACCTGTCCACAAAATAACCTGTATAGTACCGATGGTGGAAGATGAGCAATCACAACTATCTTACAGGAGCCATTGATCTCAGTCTCAGAGGTCATAATTATGTACGCTTAGATCTTAGTACATGTAGCAGAATATAAGATTAAATTCAAAAGGAAAAGGGGGTAGGTTTATTTTAATTGCGTAATATTGCCCCGCTTTCTCCATGTGGTAGCGCATACGTCTCTCACACGTAAATCTTGGAGAACGTCCCCAATATATCGAGATACTGAAGTTGAACTGAGAGAGAAGCGCTGTCTTTGTCTCTTTTCCTGGTACATTAAAAAAAACCCAAAAAAAACAGTGTTTTTTTCTGGTGGTCGGAAAAGCAAATTTTACAAAAAGTTACATTTTAGAATTTCAAAAAAACAAAACAGCCAAAAATGTGGACAACCTTTTCAAACAGAATATAAGTGATTTTTTTTTAAATTAACAGAAATAAAAAAGTATAGTCGAAAAACAGATTTAATAAATTTGACAAGGCCTAGGAAAAGAGCAGGGGCAAATCACAATTCTCGGGCCCCTGAAAATGTTCCCTGTGTTGAAATGAAAATACGCATCTAGCTATCCAGACAGATAATTGTCTAAGCAGTTTGCAGTTTGCATTCACAGAATGAATCAGCATCCGGTGGCTGTTTTTTTTAATTATTAATTTACACTCGATTTTTTCCCCTCAATTAGTTTGCTGTGAGGATGTGATTCACGACAGATAACTTAGTGTGCCTCTCTCGACCTTTAAAATGTGTGCTATTCAGATTACAGAGAGGTATATTACCCCGCTTGTTTCTTAAGTGGATCTGTATCATTTAACAAACCATCAAATCCCTAAAATGCTCATATATAATATACATACGTATATATTTTTTGTGTGCGCTAAGTAGACATTTCATAATGACACTCGCAGAGCATCATTTACTTGAATCTCTTTGAAGACAAATGGTAAAGAGGGGACATGAGAGAAAAAAAAACTAGACACAATCATTACAAACGCTTTTAGCAATGTACAAAATGGTCATAAAAACTGTCGTTAATTATGCTGAATCATACTAGTTACTCTTCCGTCCATCTGCGATACAATTTGAGACACGTAATTAAAAAAAAACCTAGCACTGCCTACACAATTTTAATACAGTTTGAGAAAACACGCCACCAAAGGCGCCCGATGCATGGTACGAAACCAAGTAACATAAATTAGGCAGGAAATGTTTATGATAATTGTGAAGCAACCAGGGTGATTCAGGCACAAGTCGGATATATGAATTTTGGGGTTATTTATCGTGTTTTAAAGATCATCAAATGTATTTTAAGGTGTTTGAAAAAATAAAACCTCTATCATTTCTTGAACCAAAAATAATTTGAAAACTTGAAAACAAGTTAAATAAATATTTCTTTTTCTATAATCAAAGGTCTCTAACTCAAAACCTATATTAGAGAATTGTGCCTGATTTACCCTGGTTGTCTCACAATTGAAGAACAGTCGTTGAAAAACTCATAGTTCACCAAGAGATGCGAAACATGGAAAACACGAACTTAATAAGTATAAAGTTATAATTCATTAGGCAAAGATAGAGGACTGACTATACTCACATGGTGCAAAAAACATATTTTTAAAATGAAACTATGAAGCCTCAGCTTATTTAACATATCACATGAAACAAAGTGCAATAACTGCTGCTTCCTTATTGCTATTAAAACAAATGCTTGGTTTATTTTGGTAACATTGAAGAAAAAAAATAATGAAAGGATTCCATATCAAAATCAAAACGTAGAAACTGCAATTAAGGACATACCGGTCATACTATATAATCTCTCATACTTTATTTTTACTTGTTGTCTTTGATAACGAAGCTGAGGGGGGGGTGGGGGGGGCGAGTTGAGTTGGTTTTAATGTCGAACATCAGCACTATATAGGCTATATTGTGGACGGGCCCCAAGACGGACATCTGAAAATTTTATGTGCTGCCACACACGAGACAGGGCGGGGATACCATGACTCCTGTCTTAGCCTGGTTGGGGCGGGGGAGGGGGCGGGTAGGGCGACTTTTGTTTTCACCTTCATTTTTTTCCGAATCATATAGAGTACACAAATGGTGTTTCTCTTTCTTACGGGCCAAGCACTACAACCAAACCTGCCTCCTTTCTCAAAAAGTCCCCTTTACCCAGATAAAAGGGGAAAAATAGCGAATCTGTCCCTCAAAAGTTTGTATAAGCCGCGCCCTTCTTTTCTAATGTTTACTATAAAGAAAGGGGGAAAAAGTTGTCCATAACATTTCCATCTCAAAACAAGGTTTAGTTTAGATTGTCTCTGCCACGCTTCAGAGTAAAACTCTGTAGGTAAAATTTAAATTCCAAATTAATGTCCACATTATTTAAACTCCTACGAAAATGTTAACAATTTAAAGACAAAAGTATTAAATGAATACCGGCCCGTAGAAATTCTAAGCTGCAAATGCGTTCAAATATATTTGATAATAATTGGTTTATAAGTAAATTTCATCGTTATACAACTAACTAAGTGTGTAATGAGTCGGGAAATCTGGCGCTTTTGGTAGAGCGCTAGTTTACTAATTATAAGATCCCCGGTTCGAAACCCAGAGTAGGTCAAAGCTTTATGATCGGCTAAGACGGTAGTCCAGGCATCCCAACATTGTCTCCGTCTGTGAGCATGTAGAGTTGTCAGACATAAGCCATGGGACCCGTCCACAATAAAGCCAAGATAATGCTGACGTTAGACATTAAGCCAACAGCTCAACTTAAATCATCTTAATTTTCCTTGATTTTTGTGTTATGAAAAGATAATAATGAGTATAGTCAAAGGGAAACCACTCTTTTCAAGCAAGTGATATGTTCAGTGATGTCCCTTAGCTAACAGGCTAAACTTTCTTGAAAGTAGAAACTATATTTTGGAACTTATCTTAAAACAATAATAGGGATTAGCAGGTGTAACAATGTTACAGTGTATATTCTTGAACAAGCTAGCTCGATGAAGGGATTAGCACTAGTTTTGGCATTAAATATAAGCACGTTAATTGTAAAACAACTTAATTTTCTGTAGATATTATTTATAGCGTTTTGTAAAACAACTTAATTTTCTGTAGATATATTCATATTATTCATAATAGTTACAAAAGTCAAGAATAACCATAAAAAATATAGACACATCTTCGTAAATGAAGTAAACGGGTTTATCTGTTCTGATAATTTACTATATGCTTTTACAACCAATCGTATAAAAATACATTCTAAAGTTACAATATAAAAAACACATTTTTACGGATAGAGATTGAGTCAACATAAAATTATAATTAAGTTAAAGCGAGAAGCGTAAAAAGCGCAGTAACCCGTTTAAAAAGGTCCCAGGTTACGAATTATTTACCTTGGGACTTTTTATGACATAATAAAAAATAAAAAAAAAGCAACTGATTTTTTTTGTTTCAAATATTTAACTGTCTGTCTGTATGTCTTTCTGTCTGACTAAGAGACTGGTTGACTGTCACTCACTCAGTCTCTTGTTCCCTATGTCTTTCTGTGTCTTTCAGTATCCCTGTATCTCTTTGTCTCTGTGTGTCTCTCTGTACCTCTATATCTTTCTGTATCTCTCTGTGTCTCTCTGTATCTCTCTGTCTATCGGTATCTATGTATCTCCATGTCTCTCTTTGTCTCTCTGTATCTCTCTGTCTCTCGGTATATCTGTTCAATTAAAAACAACAACAAAAACAACGTTTTTTTCTGTTTCAATTTGTCTAACTGTCTGTTTGTATGTTCTTTTGTCTGACTAACAGACTGGTTGACCATCTATCTGTCTGCCTTTCTTTTTCTCTCTTAGTCTCTGGTTCTCTCTCTGTCTCTGTATCTCTATGTCTCTCTGTGTCTCTCTCTATCTCTGTCTCTGCCAGAAATAGAGAAAAGCGTTGATACCAGAACCTCTACCGCAGCTGGTCATACACCAACCCAATACATAAGGTAAGAAACCCAATAAATGTTCTACACAATCGTGGATTCATACCGGGGATCTTCCGAAACAATATTAGCGCTCTACCAATGAAACCAGACCACCATCCATTGATCTAACTATAAAAAAGAACACGTAACAGTACCCTAGTTCAGAACGAGATGGTCTACAACTGTAACGATCGGAAGTAAAAGCAAAATCTCTTAACCGGTGTAATATAATAAGGATGCTATTGACTTTATCTAAGTGTGTTATTGTGTTATCTTTTCAGCTCCTGTCAAAATGGGGAAAAGATGTTGGCCCACGAAGTGAAAAGGCGAGTCGGTTTAGTATTGATTACTTTTTTAAATGTCTGTCTTGACGTATTGAGAAAGCACACACGTTTTCAAATTATTTTAGATTTTCATAAAAGAATGTAATGACGAAGATTGTGTAATCCATATGGGTGCATGACTTGTAATCGATGTTCGATAAACCCAAAATAAACCATTGCGATTATTCGAAGCTTGCGAGATTCTAAGATTTTGTGAAGAAGTAGATCTTTGACTCTTTCTCTTTGTCTCTGTATCTCTATTTCTCTTTCTCTCTATACATCTATTTTTCATCGAGAGTCTCTGTCTATTTCTCTTTATTTATCTAGTTGCCTATCTATCACTCTATCTGATATTGTGTCTGTCTGTCTTCGTATTTTTCTAATCATTTGTCGGATTATCTGTCCGTCTCTATCTCGTTATTCCCTTTTTAAATCTTTCTTTCTCTCAAACCAACATGTTTGGGTGTAAATGTATCTACTCTTTCTATCGCATATCTTCCTCTAAAGTCTTATAATACTCATCTACTTCACGAAAGCTGAATTTAATATTTCGAATCAAATCAACTCCATTTATTCCATTTAAATAAAAATAATAAAAAACACAATAAAGGCAATCAGAACAAGTAAGACACTAATCATCTAACACAAATTTTGCAACGTAATCACATAACATAAACAGGGAAAGCTAACAATTTCTGAGACGCGTCTTGGAGCTTCAAATCGAAATTATTAAACTCATTGTGTTTAACTAGAAGACGTCTGGAATTTGCCCATCTTTTAGCTCCACGCCCGACACTTACATCAAGCCAGGAGAAGTTGATCCAATTACGCATCCATTCAGTGAGAGAGGGCTCAAGGAGACACCGCCTCTGCTGACTACATCAATACAATCTTCTTGATCACAGTCTTGGGTTGCGGGATTGAAGGATGCACATATAAATTATAAGTTTTGCGATCCAGTCAATCTACATGATGATGACGGATGACGTAATAACGCCCCGGAGGCATGGATCTTTTTCTGACTGTTCATTGGCTCTATAAGTCTTGGTTAGAGATAAGGGTGGACGCCGACTCAGATTCCTTTACATAATTATCGTCTCTATTGACACACAGGGCGCAATTATCGCACGGCGTTTTAATGTGCACAGATTCCCACTGGCTCCAGAAGTCTGCAGTAATTGGTTCGGTATTTTTTCTGGTGCAGCATTATAGATGTCGCCCACACTATTCTCCTTTAAGCATAATATGGGCATTAAATATTTAATATGCTGTATTTGTTTTGATTTTTGAAGGGTGAAAGTAATTGGTATTGGATGCAGGTCGAAAATGAAACTCATATAAAGATCTCCATTAAGTACAACTCCGTTACTTATTTCATGAACAATAATATGGATTTATTAAATTATAATATCAAATTTGGAAGTAATAATATAATAAATGTTATTGATATATCTATGCCTTAAGTTAGTCCGGGAAAAACAAGAAACAACATACTCAATATTGATTTATGAAAGATAAGTATCTTAGAGAAGAATAACAAGTAAAGTAATGTTTTTTTTTAACAATCACGTTTGTCATACATCATATCAGGAATAAAATCACAATCATTAAAGAAACTATGTCATTACTGCCAGAAAAGTGCGACTTGCCAAGCTTATGTATAAGTGACGTTATGTATATTCTTTGTTGTATACTTCTATAACGAACTATATTTTATCCAACCTGGACTGCAAGGTACCATTTATTATAATAAAGAAATATTCAGTGGGAATACTGCTCTTTTTGTGTATTTTAAACACTAATAAAAAACCCATTTTAACACTATCTAACTTACATAACTAATCAAAGAATTGCAGTCCTTATACAATCCTCTCTGGAACCAAAGATACTTTATTTAGAACAGTTATATGAATCGCTTCTTTCAAGTTTTTGTTTCAATAATCCTGGATTCTGCTAAAGATTTTCGGAATTATGCTTATGTTATAAATAATAGGAAAAATGCGAACCTTAAAAACTGCAACAGAACATATTATAAACCCAAGCTAAAATATATTGTTTTTCAGTTTCTGTTTTACCTTTGATATTCTCTCTTTGAGACATGGTAATGAGAAGACTTGGAGGGTTTTCCTTGTTCGATAAACCCTAGATCATGCAAAACCTTTTTGGGGTTAAAGTTCTGCAGTAATGAATATAAAATATTTGTGACTCAAAATCTAAAGCAGATAGCATAATTATAAACCAGAGCTATACAATTAATGATTCTTTAGTGTCTTTTACACTTTTGATGTTTCTCTTTGTGACGGATTGGTTAGAAAATCTGACAGAGTATTTCCAGTTGGATAAATCATCAATAACGCAACATTCTTTTGAATTAATCCTATTCTATTAGCTAACTGCAAATGTTGTATCTCGTTTATATCACTATCCTCCTCTCCTGTTTTACAATGCGATTTCAAGATCAAGGCCACACAATTAACTACCTAGAGGGTTTTCTTTTGTTTGTTTTTAGATCAGGTCTCGGAAATATCATTCTTGGCTTGGGAGTAAATCACTTAATGTTCATGTAATACCCCCCCCCTCCCCTCATCCCTTTGATAAAACAATAACCACGGTAAAGGCTGCATTTCTGGCCAAACCCGATAAACTCCCTGGCACTCTAGATGACCATGGGAATGCAGACTGGAATAATCAATCAACTGAGCATCCATCATCAGCAAAAGGCCGCGTTTTGTCAGACGGTGACAGCTCTGATTGATAACCCATCCAAATCTACAGCTCGTCCTTTTCACTCCATCATATAGATTTGTCGTCAGTCCCATGCAGCACGCGATGTGTAACAATGACGTTATTACTGATACTGAAAGCTTTTGCTTTATACATTTAGTAATAAAAAGAGACGTTGTTTGTTAAGTTGTAATGGTAAATCTTTTTTTTTTTTTTGCGAAATAGTTATAACTACTGTTTTTCTATTCTAAAAGTGGAAGCTTTAAAATAGATAGGTAGATAGATAGATATATAGATAGATAGATATATAGATAGATAGATAGATAGATAGATAGATAGATAGATAGATAGATAGATAGATAGATAGATAGATAGATAGATAGATAGATATATAGATAGATAGATAGATAAATAGATGGATAGAGATCCAGATAAAGTTTACTTATATTGAACTATGAAACAGATAGATGGCCATAAAAGATAAAGGTATAGGTGTAAAGACAATGACTAATGCTTTTTTATACCCAAAATATATCCATGTTAAGATTATAAACAAACAGTGCAAGAGATACGCTGTATTGTTTTCATACATAAAAAAGAGATCTTGCAATAACACAAAACCATAAATGAACGATGACTGTAGATCAGGGAATCTGCACTAGCGTTCAGTCATAGCTCTATTCAAGCCTTACGGAGCCAATGAACTAGTTGAAAAATTCGATTCTTGAGGGCCTCGTTATGTCATTAGTTATCATAGGGTGAATCGCAAAGCTTTCATAGATCTGGGCTAGGATGGGGAAATAATTATCTCGCTTAGAGCTGGGTCCAACATGCACAGTTATGCTTCCTGTTAATTGATTGATAGATAAATAGAGAAAGAGAGTAAAAAGAGACGTTGTTTGTTAAGTTGTAATGGTAAATCTTTTTTTTTTTTTTGCGAAATAGTTATAACTACTGTTTTTTCTAATAGAGCTAAAATAGATAGATAAATAGATAGATAGATTGAAAGATATATAAATCGATTTATATATATATATAGATAGATAGATAGATAGATAGATAGATAGATAGATAGATAGATAGATAGATAGATAGATAGATAGATAGATAGATAGATAGATAGATAGATAGATAGATAGATAGATAGATAGATAGATAGATAGATAGATAGATAGATAGATAGATAGATAGATAGATAGATAGATAGATAGATAGATAAATAGATCGATATAAAGTTAACTTGTATTAAATTAATAAACAGATAGATGGATAAAGATAAACATAATTATAGTTGTAAAGACAATGACTAATGCTTATTTATACCCAAAATATATCCATGTTAAGATTATAAACAAACAGTGCAAGAGATACGCTGTATTGTTTTCATACATAAAAAAAGATCAGCAGAAAATCCCGATGGTAGTTTATGATATTCATCTAATCACACCATCCTACACCGAGATGGAGCGGGCTAGGCACGTAACTCCGGAACTGAACAACAGAGATCTTGCGACAACACAAACCCATAAATGAACGAGGACGGTGATCAGGGAATCTGCGCCAGCGTCCAATTATAGCTCTATTCAAGCCATACGGAGCCAATGAACTAGTTGAAAAATTTTCATTCCTAAGGGCCTAGTTATGTCATCCGTTATCATAGAGTGAATCGCAAAGCTTGCACAGATCTGGGTTAGGATGGGAAAATAATGGTCTGTCTTAGACCAGGGCCCAACATGCGCAGTTCTGCTTCTAGTTAATTGATTGATAGATAAATAGATAGATAGATTGATAGAGAGAGAGAGACAGGGGGTGGGGAGAGAGAGAGAGAGAGAGAGAGAGAGAGAGGGAGAGAGAGATAGAAAATAGATAGATAGAAAGACAGACTGATAGATAGATATACAGATAGACAAATAGATAGATAGATAGATAGATAGATAGATAGATAGATATATAGATAGATAGATAGATAGAAAGATAGATAAAAAGAAAAGCAGACAGATAGATAGATATATAGCTAAACACATAGATACAGAGAAAGAGAGAGGGAGATAGAGAGAGAGAGAGATGGATAGATAGGTAGATATATAGATGTACAGATAGACAAATATATAGATAGATAGATAGATAGATAGATAGATAGATAGATAGATAGATAGATGTCACCATTGCGTGCATCGCAAAGCTCGCATAGATCTGAGCAATGATGGGGAAATAATGACCTCTCTTAGACCAGGATCTAACATGCACAGTTACACATCCAGTGTGGACTGAACGTGACGGCTTGGCTTAAGTTGGTGGTCTAGTTGAAGAAACGCTTCATGGTTATTGGATGGCTTTCTCATAATTGGTTTAATGGTGTGTTTTTGAAAGAAAACACTTTTTTGTAGATATGTAGATATCAAACAGATGTGTAGGAATATAGAGAGATAATTATGCATATTATAATTTATAATAGATACAGGCACAGACACAGACATATATAAAAATAGACTAAATAATTTGGTAGATAGATATATAGGGAGTAATAGAAATAGGGAGGGCGAGACACAGAGAGAGCGAGAGAGAGATAGAGAGAGAGAGAGAGACATAAGTTAATAGATTAAGAAAGGGAAATACAGATTCAATTTAACTCAGAAGGAAAAATACTCCGCATTCTTACTTGAACTCTAAGCCTCGCTTTACGGGGTAGATAGAACTTCATTCACTATGATAAAAAAATAGAGATTGAATAGTCAACGAGATAGACATTCAGATACACAGACAGGCAAGTCAGATAGATAGATAGACTGATAGATAACTAGATAGAGGGACAGAGAGAGGGTAAGGGATATAGTGAGAAAATGAGAGACAAGAGAGAGAGTGAGAGAGAGAGTGAGAGAGATAGAGAGATAGAGAGGGGAGGGGGGAGGGAGGAATGTGTCTGGCTGCATAGTAAAAGTAAGAAAAGGTTAATAAAAAAAAAGAGAAATCCAATTAAACCTATCTACTGGAGAGTAAATAACAGAATATGAAAAATTATGCAGAATGTGTAACAAAACAAAGAAAACAACGCTTATCGTAACCAATACCCAACCCCTCCCCGAAACCCCCTTTTAAACTTGAACTCCAAGCTTGCCTTGACATGGTAGACAGAAGTCCATCCCATGGGTATTGAATTTTTAGCAGATAAAATAAATCAGATAAGAATGGTCGGGGTTTACTTGGATAATACGGGTTTAGATGTTTAGCCCTTTATTCTGGAAAAACCGCCTATCTGACAGGGTTGTAGGCTGCCTGATGCGTGTTTAGGGACGGTTTATTGGAGATGTTGAAGTTTTTAGTGTACGATACCTTTTAAGGGAAAAAAAATTGTTTATCCCATATTTTTTGCCAACTTTTTATTATCTTATTTTTATTTCCCACCCGTTCAAACCTGGAATAGTTGGTCATCAGCTTTCAAAAAGAGATACTAACTATCTAAATAAAAAAATGGACGCAAAGCAATTCAAATCAATATATCAATCTTTTTGCAGTGATCCTAAAGATGCATTTTAAAAACATAATCTACAATTGAAACGTAGGTCGAGTGCAAAACGTTTTGGAGATAAAATATATTTTTCAAAGGTATGGAAGTCACTACATTTAATGGAGCAATCTCTTAAGCCAGTCGCACATTGTTAAAAGAATCATTTGATTATGGTGTGTTCTGTCTTTTTGGAAAAAATGTCATGGTCTTTGATTTTTTTTTAAACACTGCTAAATTTTAGCGTCCAACCATACTTAACATTTTATATTTTTCTACTGACGCTGTTTAACGAAGTAAACCATACCATTAAACAGTAGTTACAATTAGATTATTTGTCATTATTGCAGTGTAGGCTGAGAAGCTTGAACAAAATATTAATCTCTTAGTATCAATCTGAGCTAACTCTCGAAATGATTAATTAGAGATACATCACTGTTACACTTATTAGGCAAAAATCTGTTCACTTCCATCATTTCGGTGACATGGCCTGTTCTTAAGGACTTGAGTTGGTGTTAACACCCAACATCAGCATTATATAGGCTATATTTATTGTGGACGGGCCCCAAGACGGAGGTTTGACAATTTTATGTGCTGCCACACACGAGACAGGGGGGGGGGGAATACCATGATTCCTGTCTCAGCCGGTCACATTATACTGACACTGACCCAACCAGTATGTTCTTAAGGAGGCATCGCTTATAACCTTACCGTGTTATATATGTTGTTTACTTTTTAAACTTTAGCTCAGTCTAAATCGCACTATTTTGTAAGATGAGAGTCGAATGGTCATAATTTTCGTTTTATAAAGGCCTCTTGTGAAGGCTTAAAAGCCAAATAAATGTTTGTTAATTTTTTACCATTTGTAAAAATTGATTAAAACTCACAAAGTATAAACACAATATAGCATAATAAAAAATTATAGTGCTACTGTTGTAGGTTAAACAAACTGTTTAAAATTTGTTATCTTTTAAACTACAGTACGTGTAAACTTATATTTCTGCGATTTAATAAGCATAACCCTATATGAAAAAAAACCAAAATATTTTTTCGACATCCTAAAGTTATTCCAAACGCAGAAATAATGATTTCGAAAGGTGCACGAGGTGCAAAGATAGTCTATATTATAGAGTCTATACCTTTAAGAAAGCTCTCTGGGGAAAATCCAAAAATTATTTCATTTTTGTAACACACTAACCGTTTTCCCTCAATAATTATTATTAAAATGTCAAATAGCATTGTTATATATACATGTATCAGAAATTTATAACTTTTTATTCGCTTTTAGGCACACGACCTTTCCTGACGTCTAGTCTGGAATACAATCAAATTAAAAATACCACAAGAAAACTGAAAGATCGAAACGGAAAAAAAAAAACGATACAAGACGGTGTACTTTCAATCTATTGGTGTTTTAAAAGATCCCATGAACGTTACATTGATTCATGATTAGCGTTTGTGCAGACTTCATTGGCATTTTCGGGACTTGTTATAAACTCATCATTTTAAATCGAATTTCATATTTAGATACGCAACTTTCTATTATATAACCACGTTCTTCCCCATTCCATTATCTTTCTTTATGTCTATCTGTGTATAATATCTTATTTTTATCTCTATATCTCTTCACTATCTTATTATTCCGTGTCTCTCTAATGCTCTATTTCCTCTGTCTGCTCTTTTACTCTCCGCATCTCTCACTCTATTTCTAATCTGGGTGCCACTTGATATCATTCTTTTTGCCCTTTTCTTTATGTTTCACTCTCTTTATCTTTCTCTCTCTCTCTCTCTCTCTCTCTCTCTCTCACGTATAATGCATTAAATGTCTCAGGACATCATGGACACAACATAGCCGTTGCCGTCCTGACGTGCCGTATTAAATCAACTCACTCACTCACTCACTCACTCTCTCTCTCTCTCTCTCTGTCTCTCTGTCTCTCTCTGTCTCTCTCTGTCTCTTTTGTCAGTTATTCAAATTCTGATTGAAATATCTCATAACAACTAATTGTTTTTCGTGTCCTTGTGGCTCTTTGTCTCTGTCAGTTGGTCCTGTCTACCTATCTGTCTGTCTGCCTGCCTGTCTGTCTGTCTGTCTGTCTGTCTGTCTGTCTGTCTGTCTGTCTGTCTGTCTGTCTGTATGTCTGTCTTTGTCAGTACTTCACGTTTCTGGAACGTCTGAAAAATGTATTATAATTTAAATACAAGTTTTAAAAAATAATTTGATAATTATAGGAACATAATTGCACTGTTGTTTGAAAGTTTACTTTACTTTCGTTTCCGATCCAGCAGCCACTTGAGCCTGCGCCCTTCGACTTGATGACAGGATGAAGAATGTATATGTCCTTTCTAGTTGGTCTTTGAAAGTTTCAAAGACGCCTGATAAGTCCTACAGTTTTGCGGACGTCACTGAAAACCGATACTCAAATCGCTATGCATCTCTCTGACGTCCGCAAAAGAACTTTAAAAATGCTCATTTCAGGTAGGGTGCCCGCAGCTGTATTTTCCGTTTTTTTTGTTTTTGTTAAACATAATTTTATTTTATATACTTTTGTTAGCACCTAAAGCATCCGTGTTCGTTGGATATGGGCAATATAGATGCCTTTAAGCAATATCACTATAGTTTAAGAATATGGTCCAATAATATCCCTGGCTCATTGAAATGTTTAGGTAACGATTCCAACGTATCATTCTATCCCGACACGCCTCACATAAGACTTTGATAGACCTATCGCATGTCGGCTATTCATTTCCTGGGCAACTGTGCCTCATCTCTCGACTACTAGTATACATTATAATGTAGTAACTGTCTTAGAACATCATGGGCACAATATAGCCGTTACCGCGCTGACGTGTCGTAAAAAGGAACTCATTCACTGACTCAGAGATACAGGAGTCACAGGTGCTACTAGTATAATATATTACCTTTCTTATGGGCACAATATAGCCTGCCGTGCCGTCAAAACAAATTGACTTTCTCACTGTTGTGGAGGACAGAATTACAGCTGTGTCCAGAACTTCAAGGTGTCCAGTCCCTTTCTTGTGTCGGAAACCTCTCAATGTTAAGACGGCTTTGGTGCGTAGAGGCCAATAGATTGTACAGGATAGAGGGGGCGGCCTAAAAACACCTGGAGGCGCACAGTGGAGAGCGAGCTGAAGACCATGAAGCACACGTGGAGTTCGGTGCAAAGGCTGGCCCAGAACAGACAGGAGTGGAGATCCTTTGTTGCTGCCCTACATGCCATGAGGCATAACGGGCATGAGTGAGTGAGTGTGAGATTTTAATTTTATGTTGAATGTGTAATATACTTTTGAATATTCTGTATCGCTTATACCATTATTGTGAATTCAGCTTAATGAAGAAACTCATTTTTTCACACTCCAATCTTATGTAAAACAATGTTCTTTTTTTTTAAATAACAACAACAATAACGCGATTTTGAAGAATCGAGGTTCCGTGACCCTGTAAACTACAAAATGAAGTTGGACAAAAATTGTAGATCTATTATATGGTATAATAGAATCGGTGGAAATCGATAAAATACAGCAAAATGTAGATTGATATTAAGACTTACAATACATAAGAAAAAAGACACATTCTCATAAAAGTCACGTGATGCTTGTAAGCCAGATAAAGCAAACAAAGTATATTTAAATAGATCCATGCTTTAGCCCCTTTCATGCGATTTTGTTTACGTTTTAAATATGTTTTTTTTTCGAGAGAAAGAAGTCAGTCCCATTTAGCGTGAGCTCAACAATAAACCATGACCATCAGCTATCGTAAGAACGGAACGCTCCAGAAAATAATGTTTTTTTTTTTTCGGAGATGCTGAACCCATGTAGAAAGAATGAGTAAATGGTTTTTTTTAAATTCTGTCTGCCTTCAATTTTTACCCGTGACTTCTGAAATACACCATGTTTTAGAATTATAGTCGAAGTTAATTTTATGATAGTTAGATATAAAGCAGTGGTGAAGTAAAGTTAATAAACCATGTTTTAGAGTTATGATGCGAAGTGGAGTATTGTTAGACAGCCAGCAAAGTTAATTTTATGATAGTTAGATATAAAGCAGTGGTGAAGTAAAGTTAATACAATATCTCAAACCAATATATTGTACTTAAAATTGTTTTTTGTTTTGTTTTTATTGAGGGATAATTATCACAATATCACCAAAATTACAGACAAATTAATGTGCAAATTACCGAAAACTGCTGTACATTGAAAACTCCATTGATCGCATATATATCGTAGTGAGTGGACAAAGACATGTTTTTTCCAGCGTCTTTGAACTTACAAGTTTACACCTTTTTTTCTTGTTTGCATCCAATCCAACTTTTTTCTCTTTCTCCTGTTCCACCTGATTAAAAAAACCCAAACATAACTTGAAAACTCATATCTGAGTATTTTTTATACAAAGTCCGAAGCAGAAAAACATCAACAAAAACAACAAAAAAGATGGTTGTTGTAAACTCCTTGAATATAATACACCAACGAACCCCAAAAAGTTGTAGTTTCTCATAGTCTGTCAAAAGACTAAAGCACACGTCTCACGTGTGTCCAATTAGTGTCGTTTTGTTTTGCCAGTAACCCGGGCGTCTTTCCGCAGCTTTTAATGGCGACTTTTGAACTACAGACAACGGAATGACTTTTGTTTTTCGTGCTGTTGTTATGATGGTTTTTTCCCTCTCACAGAATAAAAAATGTTTACAATAGGCTACATTAGAAATGCCATGCATGTTTAGTTGGTGTCAGGTAACCACGACTGGAAATCCTTTTTAGTTAACCAAAGTCAATACAAAAGCTACACATGTTAAATAAAATCTATCTCTTTCTACATTTCATCCTTGAACAGGAAGCGTTATCCTGCCATTAATCTGAAAATCGCTGGAACTCTTCAACTTCCTGAGTTTAACGTAGATCTCAAGCCCCTAATCTGATTTGAGATTTACCCGGGTCTCATCGCCGGGAATTAATCAGACGGACAGAGACGGCCTCTTCACCGGACTCAAGCTCTTGACACGAACTTCTTTACACATGGCGCACATTTCGTATTCGTAGAAGCTCCTGGTTCTATCTCAGTCTTATTTTTTTATAGAGATAGAACTGGTCACACCAGAGCTGATGATTTGTCGAACTTCCAACCTTACACCAAAAAAAAAAAAAGATAAAAACAAAATTACACCTTTTTTCGTACTGTTTTGCATACTTTTGTACACTTTGGCGGCTGCTTTGAGGATATGGGCGGTGAACTTACGCAAACGTTAAAGCATTGGTCTTCAAATGTTAGTTCTCTGCTTCAAGACCCACAATTAGTAAAAAAATAATTATATATGAACAACTTTGTCTAGCCCTTACTGGCTAGTCTGTGTCAGAATAACGTAACGGGCTGATACAGGAGTTATGGCATCACCACACTGTTTTTTGTGACATCTAAAATTATCAGACGCAAGTCTTGGGATCCGTCCATGATATAGCCTTTATTATAATACTGATGTTTGACTCTAAGCAACAAACTCAAATGCAACCTCAAACCCAGGCCAAATATTTTACCGTTATTTTTTACACTTTGTCAATTTCTTAAGTTGGTAGTTGTCTGTATTCCCAAGTGCCGACGGAAATGCACTCCGGGAAACCATGGGATCTCTGTGAGATTTGGTTAAGCCGAGAAATCTTCCAATCTCCGAAAGTCACTGACGCCAGTGGGCCGACCATGGTGTTTGGTCTTGGCGTTAATGTGGTCATCCCCTGATGGGCTGGTTGCGTGCTTGCCTGGTCGTGACGAGTGTTTTACAGCGGTAATATTGTTAGGAAGCCTGGGGATACCGCCCTTAAAAGGATTAATTGTTGACATTGCATTGTGTACCGAAGTTATTAGTGAGCTCATTTTAAACGTGGGGGTCACCGCTGCTATTTTAATGTATTAACTGACTTTGGACTTCATGGGTACAATGTTGCCATTACCATGTTGTAGTGCCGTAAAAGCAAACTCACTCACTCACTTGGTTTTGTGTGAGATGAGTTTGAATGAGCACGTTTAAGCTTCCTCGAGGCCTTGAGACTACAACTATGAACCCAGATGCCTGAAGGGGGTTAATTGTTTTAACGTCAAACGCCAGCACTATATAGGCTATATTGTGGACGAGGTCCCAAGACTTACGTCTGGCAATTTTAATTGCTGCGACACACAAGACAGGGCTGGAATTCTATGACTCCTTTCTCGAATGGTCACACTAAACTGACACCGATCTAGCCAGTAGGGGTTGAAATCGCGAGGGCTCAAAACACGGAGCTCTTGCGTCGGAAACCGATGTTCTACCCCGCACCCAGATGTCAAAAGACTACATGTTACCCAGTCGATAACCCCACTTTATTGTGCCATTTGTATTAAGAATCGATTTGATATTATGTCTCAGTTCGAATAAATAATATTATGTCATTTCAATTGCTGCTTTAATTGTTATTTAGCGTGTGTTTAATACTTTGTGTGAATTGCTCATAAGCAGTTGTATTTGTATTCTTTGAAACCTGAATAAGGTTATTTGTGAGTCTAAACGCGCAATCCAAGAAAAATACCAGAGAGAGAGAGTGAGAGAGAGAGAGAGAGAGATAGAGTGTGTGTTCTTTTATCTGCAGTAGCTAAGAACGTGTTCTATCCACAGAGAGGACAATATAAGATTGATCTACTTGAACAAAGGTGACTAAATCCAATAACAAAAATTCAAAGCAGCTAATACAATCACGTCAATTAAAGACAATAAACTAAGGCACCAAATACCTTACGTCAGTGTGGCATAGAGAAACGTCACTTATGACATACAATTTGATTTAAGCTTAGGAAAGAGAACTTGTTTTGATGTCTGGGTACAATGATTTATTGTTCTTGATTAACTTTTGAACACCCGCATATTATGATTGAAATGTACAATGCTCCTAACATTTAAAACTTCGATACCACTATAATCTGATTCTTGCCTCAGGAGGAAATTAAGAGATGAAAATTAATCAAATAAAAGTTTAAAAAAAGGAATGAGGAGCAAAATTCAATAAACAAAGTATGCTGCTTCTTTTAAAGGGAATAATTATTGTTTTTGTGAATCTTGTAATTAGCACACAAAAACATTCTGAAATAAAAAAAAAATCCTCTAATTACATATCTTAATCAATTCCTAATGGAGAAAAAAAATAACCGCGGTAACAACAGGTGCAACCGATGTGTTTCGGAAATTATCCCGACAATGAGAAAAAGGTTGGCATTACTTTTTGCCATAACGCGTGTGTCAGAAATGTGAATAAAAAAGAGAAAAGGACCAATAATAAAATCGGAATAATGCGCAGGTGTTATTATATTTTTTGCAATGGGTCTCGGTTCTTGTCTTGTATTCTTTCTTCTAATCCTTATAATTAAATTAAACGCGCAATTAAAAAAAGTACCCATCTTATGACTCTGGGAAAGGGAGAGGGAGAGAGCGAGAAAAAAAAGAGAGAGAGCGGGGAGAGAGATAGATAGATAGATAGATAGAGAGAGAGAGAGAGAGATCGAGAGAGAGATAAAGAAAGAGAGAGAGAAAATAATGAAGAAATGGTGGGACATAGAAAAACGAGAAAGGGAGAGAGAGAACGCGCCGAGGTTTGGGTTCTATAACAATAATTAGCGTCTTTTTTATCATTTCAGTAGCTATTTCCTCTTTTTGTGTATTATCTTTTTCGCGTTTATCAGAAAACTTTCTCACTATTAAAACTAACAGTATTCTGTTTTTTAATTCATAGCGAAATCTCGATGTCTTTCTTTGTTTGTGTAATGAATAATGTTGTTGTTGTTGTTGTTGTTGTTTTTTTCAAAACAATAAATACGTATTAATGAAAAAATGAGATAGCTCTATCCAAGACATAAACGATAAAAAACACATTTCTAATGAACTTTATCACTTCATCAGTTATAGTCCCATAGATCGCACATACCCTATTTTTGTTGGGGTCAGTTTTAGTGAGAGTGATGATAGATCAAGGGAAAAACATACACGCTAAACGTGGATTGTGAAAATGCAAATTGACAATGGTTGAATTAAATATGTTCTGTTTATTTTGAGAGTGACAGGGATAGGCAGAGATAAGGAGAACTAGAGATAGAGAGAGAAATAGAAAGAGGTTGACGCACAGAAACATCAATGAACGAAAGTGATATGAAATTGAAATGTATATGCTATAGATTATAGCAACAAAACAAAAAACAAAAGAATCTAAGGAAAAAAAAACACAACAACTAATAGTTAGTTAAATAATAAGTAAGGCTTTTTAATTTAAATTTTTAACGACTATATTAACGGTCAGACAGTAAAACAATAACATATCGTGAGTAGAATATAATGTTGTTGATTTTTTTTTCACTATTGACTCAATTAAAAAGTTGAAACGAACAATCTACAAATTTTGAGGTGTAAGTATCGGTAAAGTTAATCTGTGTTGAAACTGTTCCGCTATCTCCCTCTACCTTCCTCACTTTCTCTTTTTCTCTCTCTACCTCTCTTTCTTTATGTCTCTCTGTGTCTCTATTTTATTTGTTTTTCTCAGGCTCACTCTCCTCTTTTACAGACACTCTCTCTATATTCTATTTTTCTCTCTCTATCTTCCTTTCTGTACTTTTTGTTTCCCTCTTTGCTTTGTCCCTCTCAGCCTCTCTGTTTTCTTTCACTGTCTATTTTTATCTGTCTTTATCTGTATCTCTCCACCCACTCCTCAAGTTTGCTGATGCATATTTCACCTTTTAGTGCATTCTGAGAAAAACAAATTATGATTAATGGAAACACCCCAATCCACGGATATCGACTTTCCTGTGTCTCATTTAGATTAAGAATGGGGAAAAATAATGGTTAAATCCCCTAATGACAAATCCTAATGAATACCAGATGTCCAAATTGGATATTAGCTGCCACAACAACAACAACTACAACAAAAAGATTAATTAAACTAAAAAAATGTGACAGACGATGTAGCCAATAATTATGTGTTGAGGCCCACACTACTTTGAGGAAAGCAATCATTAGCGTTTTACAGCAAGGACAAGTCCGCTTAAAAGTTAATTGCTGTTTTGCTTTTTAACATCCATAATAGTTTTTTTTTTCATGGCTATATATCTAATCTGTTAGTTGATATTTCGGCGCCGAAGGCCTCAATAAGTACAGGCAAAGGGTAGAATGCATAAACATGACGTAGCTTATGTCTCGTAGTGGGCTTTCTTATTCTAAGGAAAAAAGACGCATTTTATAGTATGCGTAAGCTACGTCTTGTTTGTGCACTCTACCCCAAGTGACTAAAACTACCCAAGTGAACAGATCTTTACGTAAAAAGAAAAATTAAATATTTTATATTTATTTAGGTTAGTTCTAACAGTTTTGCGGACGTCAGAGACGCCTGGTACTTAAACCATTAGTCATTTCTGTGACGTCCGCATAAGAGCTCTAAAGAAATTCAACAGACGTAAGTCTTATCGGAGGGACACAAGATAGGCTAATGATGTCTTGATGCATAAAAGAAGAGACAGGGGTAATTCTAGAAGCTCTTCACATACACACATGGGACACGGGGCGCGGAGACTGGTCCAGGTCTCATCTTCTAATAACATCTTAAGCATTTTAAATTACTGGCTTTCTCTAGAAAAATCATTGTTCGCTAACTTTACATTGTTTTATGCCACTTAGATAGAGGTACAGAGTTTTGCTAGAGTGTCTGAATGTTTACAAGTTGTTTTTTTTCTTACATGTTCTATTTGGTATTCATATCTATAATTATTTTTACAATCTAATTACAGATAATAGTCTATTATTGTTTTCTTTAAAACAATATATACTTTATTTATGAGATTTCGTTTCTAGACTCTATTAACCGTTTACTCTGAGAAATAAAGGAGTCACCGTTGCTACTAGTATAATGCATAAACTGTCTTAGAACATCATAGGCACAATATAGCCGCTACCGTGCTGATGTGCCGTAAAAACAACTTATTTACTCACTCACTCACTCACCTTGTTGAGGTTAAAACATCACCAGTCATAAAGTTCTGTTCCAAATTTCATTTACATACTAATGTTAAAGCACATAATAAACACCATAGACGCTTTTAAACATATACGGTTAAAATGTTCAATTCCTCTTCAACAGTGCACGCTTAGACATTACAACATAGTATAGTGCTTTGTTCTCTCTATAGTAGAAAGGTAATGAAAGAAAAACATAATATTCCGCTCTCTCTCTCTCTCTCTCTCTCTCTCTCTCTCTCTCTCTCTCTCTCTCTCTCTATCTCTGGCTTCCAAGTCACTAGAGAGCATAAAAAAATTTATTTACTGAAGGACATTGGTATATATAATAAAATTTAACTGTGATAATCCTACACATGTATCCTTTAAACCACTGTACATATCCTTTACTTTTGAACAAACTGTTTACGCCTCATTTTTATGTTTTTACTACTCAGAGAGATAAAGGAATCACCGTTGCTACTAGTATAATGCATTAACTGGTTTAGGACATCATGGGCACAACATAGCCGTTACTGTGCTGACGTGCCGTAAAGCAAACTCACTCACTCTTTCTCTCTCTCTCACTCTCTCTCTATCTCTCTCTCTCTCTATCCCTCTCTCTCTGTCTCACTTAGATTAAGGATAGGGGAACAATCAATGGTTAATGCAAAATGCTAATGAATACCAAATGTCCAAATGGGATATTAGGTGCTACAATAACAACAACTACAACATAAAGATTAATTAAACATCTACAATTGTGACACACAATGTAGCCAATAATTATGTGTTAAGGCACACTCGACTTTGAGATGAGCAATAACTAGTGTTTTGCAGCAAGGAAAGGTCCGCTTAAGTTAATTAATTGTTTTGTTTTTTAGCTTACCCAATAGTTGTTTTTTTTTTGCATCGCTATAAAATATGTAATCTGATTAGTCGGTGGCGAGGCCTCACTAAGTACAAGCAAAAGGGTAGAACGCACAAACATGACGTAGCGTATGTCTCGTCGTAAGCCTTCATATTTTTTGTATTGTTACGACGAGGCGTACGCTACGTTTTGTTTGTGAATTCTACCCCAAGAGACTAAAACTACCCAAGTGAAAACATATTTACGTAAAAAGAGAAACCAAATAAGCTTAGTTTATTTATTAGAATCACTTGGTTAGTTCTAACAGTTTTGCGGACGTCACAGGCGCCTGGTACTTAAACCATTAGTCATTTCTGTGACGTCCGCATAAGAGCTCTAAAGAAATTCAACAGACGTAAGGTCTTATCGGAGGGACACAAGATAGGCTAATGATGTCTTGATGCATAAAAGAAGAGACAGGGGAAATTATAGTATTTTTAGTGAAGAAAAACTTCCACATATTTCAAAAACCAGCCACAGAAATACGAAGACTAGCATCGCTGCACCGGGAGTTATGAAATTCTCTAATTCGAAAACAACTCATGCAATATTCAAGCCACAGGCAGAATCGTCTTCACGCTCAGTGTTACTAGTTTTCTTTTTTAATCCATGGCATTTTGTTTTCTTTGTCTTGCTACACCAATTCCAACCACTCCTCTACCTGATGGAGCTGATACCATTTTTAGAAGCTTCAGATGTTAGAGTAAAGCTGATTAAAAAAAATAGCGTGCAAAAAACAAACGGTGTGGACATTCCAATATCACTTTCCATTTTAAGACGCTTTAATTTTTTTGTTTTGTTATTACGATTTGCTTGAATCCGAGAATACCAGGCGCCACTTTCAATATGCGTAGGCCGAAACAGTAGAGAAAAAGTATCATAATAAATATAGTTTTACTTTACTTAACTTTACTTGTCAAGGATGATATCAATATAATGAGTGCATATAGCTAAGCTTTTTATATTTAATTTCCAATACTTGATATTTTCTAAAGTAACATGTTTTAAAATATTGCTTGTATTACTATCTTCAACGGCTGGTATTAATTTTAAATGAGATCGAATCTAAATCACAGCGTAAGTTTTACTTAAGAGTCACGTTTGGTGTGTCATAAAGATTTTTGCATTTTGCCAAATTCAAAGAAATGTGTTTTGTAGATATTTTATTCTTACAGACGTACAAAGAGCACTTTTCTCAAACTTTACTGTTTCCGAATGTTCCAGGGAAGGCCCTAATAGTGCCTGTAAAATAGTACTTCGAATTTAAAAGTACACACTGTTTGTAGGCTACAGAGTCGTAAGTTCAATGTCACAGTAAGGTTGTAACTTGTCTCAGGTATGTTTAATCATAATTATTCTGAAGACGAGTTGTAAACTATCGCGTCATCATACCTAACTTAAGACCGCTATACTCAGTAGCAACATGATCTTCAGAATGTTGCTATCTAGACATGCATCGAAAGGCAATTGGAAATAGATATTAATGTCGATTGACCTAACTGGTGTCTAGATTTAGATTCTAGAAATATTCGTGGGTGTTATCTTAGGTTGCATCAGTATTTAAATAGACTCGCCACCAGTCTATTCAAACAATTTTTTTTTCTAAAATACAAAAACACTTTTAAACGATGATCGCTACTTTTCTCGGATTATCTTCGTCCTAACTTCATTTTAACATTTGGGAAAACACTGCGCAATCAGTCTGTTATAACTATTAATTTTGTTATCTAAAATAAGTTTGAAGAGCAACAACACAGAATTACTAATATAGTTACCTTTCGGAGATTATTGATTCCTTTTTACTTCACTTTAAAACGTATAAAACGTTATGTAGGGAATCCTTGACCCAAACATTTTTGATATTTTACCGAGTCAAGTGTCAGTGGAATCAAGATGTCGACAGCCTTCAGCCGGAAACGGATGCCTTTCAAAATGCCAATCATTTCAGTTCAGCCTCGTTTGGGACTCTTTAACACCGTCTCAAAGGATTATGCTTCTTTGTCGGTCTCCATTCAAAAACGGAGGAGTAAAGGAGCAACCTGTGTCGTCGTGTTTTTTTTTTCTTGTTCTAAATTTCAGGTAAAAATTTGGTTATTTTTCTAGTTCTCAAGCGAAGACTTGAAATGGTCATTGTTTTTGACAGTGAAATATTGAAAAACATGGTTAGCCTGTTGATATTAAATGTGAATGTCGCAGTAGAGCTTGGTTATCAATATGCAAGGTACAAAAACTCATTTTTAATAAAGGTATAGTGCAGCTCTAAGAATCATTTTGTATTCTTAGAGCTGCACTATACCTATTTTAAACATTTCTTGTGCCTTGCATATTGATAGCCTGTTGATATGCCTGTTAACAGTGCATGATAATTCAGATATTTCCCATAAGCATGCATACTTATGAATATAATCATGAAGATGTAAAAGTTGTCGGAACACTTAGTTTTTTATCTTTATCCATTGCAGCACTTAAAATGTATTTACTTCATATTCAGACCCAAGAAATCAAACAAACATGTCTCTAACTCCGTTATTTTTTTTATAACCACACGCCGGAGTAGTAATATTAGCTACCGGTCCATGGCTTTCCTACATCTCCTCTTCTCCTCCTCCATCTTCTTGTCTCCTCCTCCTCTTTCTCTATCCCCTCTCCCTTCCTCCTCCTCGATCTTCTTGTCTCCTCCTCCTCTCCTGCTCCTCTTTCTCTATCCCCTCTCCCCTCCCCTTTCTCCATTTTCTTGTCTTCTCCTCCTCGTCGTCCTCCTCCTCCCGCGTTTTCCATGGTCATTATTATGTCCGAAGTGACTTCCAGAAAGGCCCCACTTTATCGATCTTGGTCAGACAGAAAGCGAGATCTTAGTCAACACTTCAACACTCCACTGACTGACAAAGTGTCCTTCCCTGTTTCACGCCCAGAATACTGCTTGATTTGAAGGATTTATGGACCTACATGTTTTATCTATCCTTCCCATTTTGGTTCTATATTCGTGTTCTTCATCTCATCTTTTCAATCAGCATTTTGTACCGTGAATGGGGTCGTGCACATTTTAAACATTTACTACAACTGTACACTTTTACAGTAAAAATGCATAAAAACAAATGACTTGTTACAACTTTTTTAGCGGTCACGAGTCTATTTTAAGAGCCTAACTAAATAATATGTGTTTCGGTGACAGTTTCTGTCAGTTTCTGTGTTTTATTTAGGTTGTCTGTCTAACTGCACGACTATCTGCTTACTTTATGTGTGTGTCCATTTTTCTATTAACACCCTACGCCAACCTATCCGCCAACCTATCCGCCAACCTATCCGCCAACCTATCCGCCAACCTATCCGCCAACTAAGGTCATAAGTACAACGTCGCGGTAGCTTACAACTCGTCGTAATCTTCTTGTTCTTTTATTTATCGGACGAATCGTAAGCTTATCAAAGCGTTGTACTTACGACCTGATGAGGTCTAGCTACTATACTTCTCTAACAAATTCAGTTTTAAATCACCGGAAAGGTACACGTTTCAATGTAGTAGCTAGATCAAGACACCTAGACTAAATCTATGAAACTGCCGTTTGCCCTTTTAACTTTTTCCCCGTTCAGCCAAGTACCTTTAAGTCCGAGTTAGCGGTGAAAAAAACCTAATCAGACACACCCTTCTTGGACTCTCAGCCTATCGAACAATCAGAGCTGAGCTCACACCAATCTGGTGACTAGGGAAACGAAAAGTCGGAGAGAGAGAGAGAGAGAGAGAGAGAGAGAGAGAGAGAGAGAGAGAATGATTATTAGGTGATAGAGAAATATTAAGAGGGAGAGAGATAGATAGAGTTATTTTATCTGCAGTAGCTAAGAACGTGTTCTAACCACAGAGAGGACAATAAATAAGATTGATCTAGTTGAACAAAGGTGACTAAATCCAATTATAAAAATTAAACGCAGCTTATGCAATCACGATATTTAAAGACAATTAAATACACTAAGGCACCAAATACCTTACGTCAATGTGACATAGAGAAAAGTCACTTCTGACTGGGTACAATGATTTCTTGTTCTTGATTTAACTTATGGACATCCACGTATTATGTTTGAAATTGACTATACTCCTAACATTTACAATTTCGATTACTATAATCTGGTTCTTGCCTTAAGAGATGAAATAATCAAATAAAAGTTTTAAAAAAACAGGAATGAGGAGCAAAATTCAATAAACAGAATATGCTTCTTTTTCTTAAATGAATAATTACTTTTTTTATGAATCTTGTAATTAACACACAATACACACTCTGAAAGAAAAAAAAGACTCAACTAATTACATTTCTTAACCAATTTCTAATGGAGAAAGAAAAATTAACCGCGGTAACAACAGGTGCAACCGATGTGTTTCGGAAATTCCCCTAACAGGGGGAGAAACAGTGGCATTATTTTTTGTCGTAACATGTGTATCAGAAACGTGAATAAAAGACACACAAAAGACATGTAATAAAATGGGAATAACGCACATTTATCTATATTCTTTTGAAATAGGTCTCGGTTCTTGTCATGTACGCTTTCCTCTAATCCTTATAATTAAATTTCCTCTTTTTGTCCATTATTATTTTCGCGTTTGTTAGAAAACGTTCTCACTATTAAAACTAATATTATGCTGTTCTTTCATTCATAGTGAAAACTCGTTCTCTTTCTTTGTTTGTGTAATGAAATAATGTTGTTGTTTCTATTTTTTTTTTATTTTTTCAAAACAAAAAATACGTATAAATGAAAAAATGAAAATAATCATAGATCTGTCCAAGACATAAACGATAAAACACACATTTCTAATGGGCTTTATCACATCATTGGCTATAGTCTCATGGGTCGCACATACCCTATTTTTGTTGGGGTCAGTTTTAGTATGAGTAATGACAGCTCACGGGAAAGTCCCACAAGCTAAACGTGTAATGTCAAAATGCAAACGGTGACTCCTTTATTTCTCAGAGTAAACGGTTAATAGAGTCTAGAAACGAAATCTCATAAATAAAGTATATATTGTTTTAAAGAAAACAATAATAGACTATTATCTGTAATTAGATTGTAAAAATAATTATAGATATGAATACCAAATAGAACATGTAAGAAAAAAAAACAACTTGTAAACATTCAGACACTCTAGCAAAACTCTGTACCTCTATCTAAGTGGCATAAAACAATGTAAAGTTAGCGAACAATGATTTTTCTAGAGAAAGCCAGTAATTTAAAATGCTTAAGATGTTATTGGAAGATGAGACCTGGACCAGTCTCCGCGCCCCGTGTCCCATGTGTGTAGGTGAAGAGCTTCTAGAATTACCCCTGTCTCTTCTTTTATGCATCAAGACATCATTAGCCTATCTTGTGTCCCTCCGATAAGACTTACGTCTGTTGAATTTCTTTAGAGCTCTTATGCGGACGTCACAGAAATGACTAATGGTTTAAGTACCAGGCGCCTGTGACGTCCGCAAAACTGTTAGAACTAACCAAGTGATTCTAATAAATAAACTAAGCTTATTTGGTTTCTCTTTTTACGTAAATATGTTTTCACTTGGGTAGTTTTAGTCACTTGGGGTAGAATTCACAAACAAAACGTAGCGTACGCCTCGTCGTAACAATACAAAAAATATGAAGGCTTACGACGAGACATAAGCTACGTCATGTTTGTGCGTTCTACCCTTTTGCTTGTACTTAGTGAGGCCTCGCCACCGACTAATCAGATTACATATTTTATAGCGATGCAAAAAAAAAACAACTATTGGGTAAGCTAAAAAACAAAACAATTAATTAACTTAAGCGGACCTTTCCTTGCTGCAAAACACTAGTTATTGCTCATCTCAAAGTCGAGTGTGCCTTAACACATAATTATTGGCTACATTGTGTGTCACAATTGTAGATGTTTAATTAATCTTTATGTTGTAGTTGTTGTTATTGTAGCACCTAATATCCCATTTGGACATTTGGTATTCATTAGCATTTTGCATTAACCATTGATTGTTCCCCTATCCTTAATCTAAGTGAGACAGAGAGAGAGGGATAGAGAGAGAGAGAGATAGAGAGAGAGTGAGAGAGAGAGAAAGAGTGAGTGAGTTTGCTTTACGGCACGTCAGCACAGTAACGGCTATGTTGTGCCCATGATGTCCTAAACCAGTTAATGCATTATACTAGTAGCAACGGTGATTCCTTTATCTCTCTGAGTAGTAAAAACATAAAAATGAGGCGTAAACAGTTTGTTCAAAAGTAAAGGATATGTACAGTGGTTTAAAGGATACATGTGTAGGATTATCACAGTTAAATTTTATTATATATACCAATGTCCTTCAGTAAATAAATTTTTTTATGCTCTCTAGTGACTTGGAAGCCAGAGATAGAGAGAGAGAGAGAGAGAGAGAGAGAGAGAGAGAGAGAGAGAGAGAGAGAGAGAGAGAGAGAGAGAGAGAGCGGAACAATTTGAACACAGATTAACTTTACCAATACTTACACCCCAAACACTGTAGATTCTACGTTTCAACTTTTTAATTGAGTCAATAGTGGAAAATAACAACAAAGCTCTTACGATTCGGTATTGTTTTACTATCTGACCCTTAAGATAGTCGTTAAAAATAAAATAAAAAGTCATTTTGGGGGTTGTGTGTTATTTCTTCGTTGTTGTTTTTTTTTTTAATTATTTTTATGTTGCTAAAATCTATAGCATATACATTTCAGTTCTATTTCACTCTCTTTTGTTCTCCGTTCATCATGTCTTCACTATCATGAGGCACAATATACCGCTATAGTATAGTGCTTTGTTCTCTCTATAGTAGAAAGGTAATGAAAGAAAAACATAATATTCTCTAGGTGCTAAAAATAGAAAGTTTAAAAAAGTATGTTTGTGAGCCGTTTCAGTATTTTCCCACTTCTGTGAAGACTTTAAGTTTAAAAATTCCGACCAGGGTTACGCTACTTCAGAAAAATTAAAACTACTTCACCTGTTCTAAGTAGTACTTCTGTCACATGTACTGAAACCCTCACGCTCTTTGCAATTGTCATAGTTTTCATTAACAGTATTTCTCTTCGTGATCTAAGGTTCTTTATGAAAGCTTTCATTTCCGTTCTATAAAGGGTAGTTTTTAATTTTATCATCCTCTCAATCAATCTTGTCGAGGTCAAATAGCTGATTAATGTTTTTCCACGTATTTCAATAGATTTGACCTTTCTACAAACATATCTTTGTTTATTACCTTTTCCAAATGTAATTGATATGATGGTCAGTTTGAAAAAGAAAACTAAACACCCCCCCCCTTCCTTAGTTTAATATCCAGTGGTGTTTTATTGTAACGCATGTAAATTGAAAACTACACAACAAGAAATTGTGCTCTCTGTAGAGGGAGGGAGAGAATTCTCTCCCTCTCTCCGGGTTCAACGTCTCCTAGGTTCCCCTGGGGGATCCTATACGGCGATAGAGAAATTGTGTATCCATTTACAGGCTCTTTTGTTAGATTGTCCTCATTATAACCCTACAGGCAAAATATTCGCTTTTTGTATCTAAAAAGCTTAATAATTTTTTATAATGTAGATGCTACGGTCGCAGTTACATTAATTTCATACTGAATCAAAATTAATCAGTCAAATATCGTAATGTAGGTAGAAGGAGTCAGATTTTCAGAACAAATATTTTACGGGGAAATAGTTATCACGTTTTTCTTTCTTACAGTGCAATTTCAGAAGCTACTCCAATTTAAAGTTTCTTCAAATTTATTTATATTTCAAATCTTGTAAATGCACGTAAGTATAAGGAAAAAATGCATGGCAAAATTCATGGTGAAATGTGGAAAAGACAAAAAAATTATAATTCATCTGCCCCAAGATTGTCAAAACTATTACTTTTCCGATTGTTGACAAGTCCGTTTAAACTTTTTTGTGGATAAAGAACATTAATGGTTAAATATGCAGAGACAACATTTTTTACGTCAAATGCCAATGTATCGTCACAGATACACTGAATCTACTTGCTGCTTAAACTTTGATTTATTTTCTCCGGGCCGATGAAAAAATCCCGGAATGAAAAGAAAGCGAAGTGTGAAAGCATTTTAAATCGCTGTATTTTCTATTGTTTTTTTTTTTTATTTTATCTCAACAACAAGCGTTCTTCTAGGATAAAGAACAAGAGATTACTTCTGGCAGAGCGTTAAAATCAGCCCCAGTTAAAAAAAAGTATATAAAACAAAACAAAACCCAAGGGAAGGCAACTCTGCTTGTAATCTGTGATTTTTAGACCCCATTTTGTCTCAACCGGTTCCAATTTCTGTCTGCTTTAGCGATTTATCAAGATCGATTTTCTTCCCTTTTTGTCCCCGTTTGATCATTATTTGCTTCTTGGTATTGATATCGCCCCCGTGCTTCTTGCATGTCGCATTTATTTTATTGAGGTTTAACGTTTTATTTCTATTCTCTATTTCCCAAGGCCCTTTGATTTCTTTTAAAAATGGCTATTGAAACAAAAATAAAGGTACAGTTTAAGGCGGTGAAAGCATATATTATGCACAATTTAAATTAAAGTTGTGAAAAAAGTAAACGGTGGGAGTTTTAAAATATAGTTTTTCTACATGCTATGTGCATCAATAGCACAGTGCACATGCTTTAGATACGAAATCGAAAAGAAAATTGTTTAAAAAGAGAGTACAGATTATAAAGTAACAAAAAAAAAAAGAAAATGAAAGAAGCAAATAGAAAAAAAAACCTGAAAAAAAACACAACCAAAACAACAGTCCATTTTTTACGTTCGCAGAATTATATTAATTATAGTATTTTAGTGGAGAAAAACTTCCACATATTTCAAAAACCAGCCACAGAAATACGAAGACTAGCATCGCTGCACCGGGAGTTATGAAATTCTCTAATTCGAAAACAACTCATGCAATATTCAAGCCACAGGCAGAATCGTCTTCACGCTCAGTGTTACTAGTTTTCTTTTTTAATCCATGGCATTTTGTTTTCTTTGTCTTGCTACACCAATTCCAACCACTCCTCTACTTACCTGATGGAGCAGATAAACTCATTTTTTGAGAAGCTTCAGATGTTAGAGTAAAGCTGATTTAAAAAATAGCGTGCAAAAAACAAACGGTGTTGAAATTCCAATATCACTTTCCATTTTAAGACGTTTTAATTTTTTTGTTTTGTTATTACGATCTGCTTGAATCAGAGAATACCAGGCGCCACTTTCAATATGCGTAGGCCGAAACAGTAGAGAAAAAGTATCATAATAAATATAGTTTTACTTTACTTAACTTTACTTTCCAAGGATGATACCAATATAATGAGTGCACATAGCTATGCTTTTTATATTTAATTAGCAATACTTGATATATTCTAAAGAGTTGTAACTTGTTTTAATATATTATTGCATATATGAAAATCTTCAACAGATGATATCAATTTGAAATGAGTTCGACTCTGAAACACAGCGTAAATTTTACATAAGAGTCACGTTTGGTGCGTTATAAAGCCTTTTACAATTTAACAAAGTAAAAGAAGTTTTTTTTTTTTTCAGATAGTTTATTTTTAAAGTCGTATAAAGAGCACTTCTCTCGCACTTTACAATTTCCGAAGTTCCCAAAGGAAAATCATAATAGTGACACTGTTACAGTGGTTTACGGGTCTTAATAAAAAATATATTAGCACAAGATAAAACTGTAGTTTAAAAGAATCTACACATTATAGTATACAGCTAAAATGTATATCTGTTTGACATATACAAATTAAAAGTTTCTTATTTGTGCTACAAAATATTTAAGGGAATTTCTCAGTACCCACCGTTTGTAGGCTACTGTAGCCTCTTTGACAGAGTCGTAAGAATGTCACAGTAAGGTTGTAACTCGTCTTATGTAGTTTTATTCCTACTCTAAAGACGAACTGTAAACTATCGCGTCATTATATCTAACTTAAGAGCGCTTTACTCAATAGCTACATGCTCTCCTATAAATGTCGATCGATCCAGCAGGTATCTAGATCGAATTCTAGTAAATTTTCAAATGTTACCTTAGGTTACATACGTATATATAAAAAAAAAGATACTGGGGATTCGTCAGCTGCCTATTAAAACTATTTTTTTCTAAAATTTATAACAACGATTCCTACTTTTCTGCGGTTATGTTGATCCTAGCTTCTTTTTAAAACTTGGAGAAACACTGTGCAATTATTCCGTTATAACTACGTGTGATCAAAAATAATTATTAAAAAAAAAAACAGAATTACTAATATAGCTACCTTTCGGAGATTATTGATTCCTTTTTACTTCACTTTAAAACGTATAAAACGTTATGTAGGGAATCCTTGACCCAAACATTCTTGATATTTTACCGAGTCAAGTGTCAGTGGAATCAAGATGTCGACAGCCTTCAGCCGGAAACGGATGCCTTTCAAAATGCCAATTATTTCAGTTCAGCCTCGTTTGGGACTCTTTAACACCGTCTCAAAGGATTATGCTTCTTTGTCGGTCTCCATTCAAAAACGGAGGAGTAAAGGAGCAACCTGTGTCGTCGTGTTTTTTTTTTCTTGTTCTAAATTTCAGGTAAAAATTTGGTTATTTTTCTAGTTCTCAAGCGAAGACTTGAAATGGTCATTGTTTTTAACAGTGAAATATTGAAAAACATGGTTAGCCTGTTGATATTTTATAATGTGAATGTCGCAGTAGAGCTTGGTTATCAATATGCAAGGCACAAAAACTGATTTTTAATATAGGTATAGTGCAGCTCTAAGAATCGTTTTGTATTCTTAGAGCTGCACTATACCTATTTTAAAACTTTTTTGTGCCTTGCATATTGATAACCTGTTTATATGCCTGTTAACAGTGCATGATAATTGAGATATTTCCCATAGGAATGCATACTTATGATTATTATTATTAAGATGTAAAAGTTGTTGGAACACTTAGTTTTTTATCTTTATCCATCGCAGCACTTAAAATGTATTTACTTCATATTCAGACCCAAGAAATCAAACAAACATGTCTCTAACTCCGTTATTTTTTTTATAACCACACGCCGGAGTAGTAATATTAGCTACCGGTCCATGGCTTTCCTACATCTCCTCTTCTCCTCCTCCATCTTCTTGTCTCCTCCTCCTCTTTCTCTATCCCCTCTCCCTTCCTCCTCCTCGATCTTCTTGTCTCCTCCTCCTCTCCTGCTCCTCTTTCTCTATCCCCTCTCCCCTCCCCTTTCTCCATTTTCTTGTCTTCTCCTCCTCGTCGTCCTCCTCCTCCCGCGTTTTCCATGGTCATTTATATTATGTCCAAAGTGACTTCCAGAGAGACCCTACTTTATCGATCTTGGTCAGGCAGAAAGCGAGATCTTAGTCAACACTTCAACACTCCACTGACTGACAAAGTGTCCTTCCCTGTTTCACGCCCAGAATACTGCTTGATTTGAAGGATTTATGGACCTACATGTTTTATCTATCCTTCCCATTTTGGTTCTATATTCGTGTTCTTCATCTCATCTTTTCAATCAGCATTTTGTACCGTGAATGGGGTCGTGCACATTTTAAACATTTACTACAACTGTACACTTTTACAGTAAAAATGCATAAAAACAAATGACTTGTTACAACTTTTTTAGCGGTCACGAGTCTATTTTAAGAGCCTAACTAAATAATATGTGTTTCGGTGACAGTTTCTGTCAGTTTCTGTGTTTTATTTAGGTTGTCTGTCTAACTGCACGACTATCTGCTTACTTTATGTGTGTGTCCATTTTTCTATTAACACCCTACGCCAACCTATCCGCCAACCTATCCGCCAACCTATCCGCCAACCTATCCGCCACCCTAT